>PVJS01007193.1:0-57037 GCA_004027185.1 Glis glis | reverse complement strand
CTCTCTCTCTCTCTCTCTCTCTCTCCCTCTTTCTCTCTCTCCCTGTCTCTCTCTCTCTCTCTCTACCTAGTGAGGCCCTCTGCAACTTCATGAGACCCGGTTTCAAAATAAAGTATAAAAAAATAGGACCGGGTGTGTAGCGCGGAGGTAGAACGCCCCTGTGTTCAATCCCCGGTACCGCAAAAAAAAAAAAAATGTCTCACCAATAAGGCAAATGTTAACCGCCCACTTAAGGAACTAATTATTTCATGATTTCTAGAGTTGAGACCCTCTTGAAAAACCACCTAAATATGCAAAATTTACTTCTACTAAGGCTCTTATTCTAGAATTTTTTTTTCTTCTGACATGAGGAGTGAAAGCCAAGTCACAGAAGGTAGTTTTAGGATATTTGTTCAATTTTACAATTAGTTTATACATCCAAGTTGGGTAGGCTTTGCACAATCCAGCCTGCTAGGTTGTTAAAAAACAAAACAAAACAAAAAGCAAACAAGCAACAAACAAAAACCTATGCAAATGTTCCATAGATTTATGGCTTAGTTCCATTGTTACTACTGTAGGATGTCCTGACTTTCAACATTAGGGTACAAATTGTTGTACCAAGGAGAATTCAAATAATACTCAACATAACTGACTAGGCATAATGATTGGTGAAACTAAAAGAAAAATCCAAGAGCAGTTGGAAAAATTTTTACTTCTAATTTCCAGAATGAAAGACACAGAGAGAAAATGGTGTCTGCCAGGCCAGCTGAGATTAAACAATGGCCTCTAGGAGAAAATATTTCACTCTCAGATTTTATTTTCAACTTCCAAAGCAGAATTGCACCAAGACAATAAACAAAGCTTGACATGTATACTGCCAGTCTGTTTATGAATCCGAGTTTTATCACAACACAAATAGATAAATAATAGAAGCCTATAATGCTTGTCTCTGAAATAATAGTTAAACTGAAACTCAGTATGCAGGAAACAAAAGACGAATGGTCTTTCATAAACATGTTTTTATAACATAATCTGTTCATATAAACAACTGGCAGCCTATCCTTTCGGGATTCTTATTAGCCAGGATTTTCAAAGCTACAATGAATGGATTGAGTTTCAGAATTATTTCCCAATTTTATGTTTGGAGGAAACATCTGTTAACTGTATGTAAATGAACAAGACATTCTGTTCTTTTAGGAACCCAACAAAGAAACCTTGAAGTGGGCCAATTTGGTAAATAAGGAAACACAGCTTCTTCAAAGGGCTATAGACAATATCTAAGGAGAGATATCAGGACAATAGCAGTTATTTTTTTTTTCTCTTGAAAATTGCTGTATTTGGATCAAGTGAGGGATGGATATTCCCCTTTGATTCGAAACCTGTCTAGAGCTTCTTGCTTTCCTGTTGCCCGGTCCTCAGACAGACTGAAGTTAGAAAACAGATTTGTCTCATGGAAGAAGTGTGTGGCAGACAGTGAGGATAGACCAGGCAGTAAATCTAGTTCAGTTCACATTTCCACATGTCTGGCAAATACCCCTGGAAGGCCAGAAGTCCAGAGAGTCTGAGGCAGATGCTTCGGCCTGTGCCTTCCTTCCACATTCTACTGGCTCTCTTTGTACCAGATTGATGATGCTCATCTTGCACATACTAATTGTGCATGAGCTGAGCTTGGCTCGAGGGCAAGGGAGTAGCCCTGAGTGCTGTTAGCTGCAGACAGCATGAAGAAATATGGGAGTCAGTCGGATACAACTTAGGCACAAAGATGAATAGAAAATTCTCACCTAGCAAAGAGCTTACAAGTATGTTTTTATAATTCAAAGAGAACTGGTTTGTTTTCTTTAATTCTAACTCTTAGGGGAAAACTGTTAAAAATTAACATGACCCTGAAGCCTAAGCATTTTAATCTTTATTCATTACATTTAAATATCTCAATTGTTCTTGAATATTTAATATGTGAAGTCCTTTGTGTCATAAAAATCTATGAGAAATGTAATGCACTATAATTTGTAAGTGTAATTTATAACACTTTCTTTGACAAATATTATTGGAACTTAAATGATACATCTCCATTACTTTTCCATTTAAAAAGACATATTAGAGCCGGGCGTGGTGGCACACGCTTGTAATCCCAGTACTTGGGAGGCTGAGACTGCAGGATCCGGGTTTGCAGCCAGCCTCAGCTACTTAGTGAGACTCTCCGCAACTCAGTGAGACCTGTTTCAAAATAAAGAATAAAAAATAGGGCTGGGGGTGTAGCTTGGAGGTAGAATGCCCCTGGGTTCAATCCCCAGTACTGCAAAAATAAATGAATAAATAAATAAATAAATAAATAGGCATATTAGAGTTGGGCATGATGTTGCATGCCTGTAATTCCAGTACCAAGGAGGCTGAGACTGGAGGATCACAGGTTTGAGGCCAGGCTCAGCAGTTTACAGAGACCTGTTTCAAAATAAAAAATTTTTAAAAGGGGGTTGGGAGTTTTGCTCAGAAGTAAAATGCCCCTGGGTTCAATCTCCAGTACTCCCCGTCCCCCAAAAAGACTTATTAGTCAGTCCTGTGTTGGAATAACATTTTACTCATATTTCCATTTAAACAGGAGGTGATACATCTTACTGGTGTCCTATCAATTTTATTAGCATTTCTGATAACTATCTCTCATTCTTTTCGATATGCTTTTCTGGTTCTGACCCTTAGCAATAATTTTATTTAGAGTCCACTCTATGAAGAGGCCTGCTTTTGAGTTCCAGTATTCATCTCATTTCTGCTAGAATTAGATGAATTCACATGTAGAGGTCATAGAAACTCTCCCAAATCATATTTTCTTTTTTAATTCTGATAGACTCGGGGAAGACCGCCATTTTTGTTTTTTTTTTTTGTAGCCAAGTGTCTGCATATTTAAACTCTATTTTGATCTTACTGTTTATATTCTTTGCTTTGCTATTCTGATCTGAATCCCCTCTCTGAAGAAATTGTATGAATGATTTTAAAACAAAACAAATACCAATGAGGCAAACAGCCGGGGAAGAGCACGTGTACAAAGCAAAGACTATACAGATCTCCCTTTTCTCCACCCGAAAAAGGAGCATAGTATTTGGATAGTGAGGGAGACGGAGAATAGTTGACACACAGTGTGTATGTGTGTGCCTCTGTGTGTGTGTGTGTGTGTGTGTGGCCACCCATGTGTGTTAGCTTCCATTGTTTGCTTCAAACTTCTGTGATCACTGACTACCCAGAAGTTGGAGGAGTAAAGAATCATCCTTCTCTGCACTCCAGAAAATGCCTTCTAATACTGATCACCCAGCCCGAAGGAGAGCAGGGCTGGAGGTGAGCCCATCCTTGTCTCAGCTGTCATGGTCTTGCAGCAATGATACTTGGTTATCTGAGCCCTGGCTCATTACCTTTGTCTTCTTCACCAGAATCCTTGTTCCTTCCATCTCATTTTATGCCTTGAATGCATATCCAGACACCTTTATGGGGAAATCACCTTCCTGCATGTTTCCACTCTTTGTCCAGAGATTTTGGAAGCTGATCTTGACACACTCTTTCAGAATCTACACTCTCCCCAGTGCCACTTAGTTTTTAGAAATGATGAGACATTGAGGCCAGTCCATTTATATAATATTTTCCTTTCACCTCTCAACTTTCTGCTTTATAACTCTATAGAACTCTCACAGAGTTCTATATCAGAGCCCATTGATTGGGGGGGTATGGACATACCCATCTTTAGCTTAATTGGTCTGTATCCTAGTACAAACAATAAGGCATGGTCTCTGAACAGGGAAAAAATGAAACTGTCCTTAGGAGCATATTTATGCTGAAGAGCATGACAAATATGATGAATGCAATAACCTTAAGCAAATTGGGGAGCCTTGAATGCCAAGCTTAGGAGTATCATTTTATCCTGGAGGGAAGAAGGATGACAGTGTATAACCAAAGTTGTAGGAAGATGAATAAATGTCAATTAATTGAAATCCTGGTCCATATTACATAATACAAGCCCTGGGAAGTCATTTCTATTGTTTTAATGTCCTAATCTTTAAGATTAAGACACATCTTTAAGAGCTTGGATCAGATTTATTTCTTTTCTGAATCCAATGATTGTGTTATATTTCATCTTTGATAAGGTCATAATATTGCTAGTCAAGCTCATGATTTCAACTAGATAGAAATAAGTCTGTGTAAGGAACCAATGTGGTTAGAGGACGAGCAGAAGGAATCTTTAAAAGGCAGAGAAAAACATAAACTACTTTGTGCTGAAACACTTTGCTGATGGGTTTACCTGCTGTGGTAATTTTTGTATCCAAAAACATCACCTCTAGGTTGGTTCGACTTCAGGGAAGAAATTTTATAAGCGAAACCCAGTGCGTTATTATAGGAGCAGTGGCTGCTCACAATAACTTTTTCAGGGATGAGTCATTATAATTACAAGTCCCATGAGCATTTGGCCTGAATTTGAGCAGCATAACATAAGTTTTCCCACTTGTCAAAGATGACAGTTTGGTGACTGCTGGGACCTACATAATTTCTGTTATTATTATTATTATTATTATTGTTGTTGTTGTTGTGTCTGTTACTATTAGCAAGCACTTTGGAAACAAATACTCTGCTATGTGACCTCGGACAAGATACTTAAGTTATTTAGTTCCTCATTTACCACAGGATAATGTACACTTAAGTATGCCTTATACTGTTATAATGCTATTAGTTTTAAATCATGGTACCTATTTTCATATTAAGTAAAAATACAAACTATTTCATTTTATCATGGGAGAAAGGAAGATGACAGTGTATAACCAAAGTTTGTTGTATAACCAAACTGTTTCTTTTTTTGATAATTAATGTTGAATATTCAGGCTTTGCTCATCCAGTCAAAATATTTATTGGGAAATTATTTTGTGTCTGATATGGCTTCATTGCTTTAAAAACAAAGATGTGCAGAAGTCACCTGCCTTCTTCTAATATCAGTTGGTGAAGGCTTTTTCTTTTCTGAACTTTAGTTTAATAGGTATGGATGTAAGATCATTCTTTAAGGAGACATGATGTGGCTTATTTGTGGAAATATCTGATTTTAGAAAGGAGCATCTCCTTACCTGGAGTGGGAGTTATCTTCTACTGACTTCCTTAAAACATCCCTTAAATTACTTATAAGGTGTATATTTCTTGGACAAAAACTTGGACAGTAATTCTTACACACAGTGTAGTTTGAGAACACTTGTGCTAAATTGAAGTACAAGGCAGATCTATAAGTCTGGCCATTGGAGCCACTGTGTCCTCAAAATGACTGTCAGGTTCCTCGTAGCAAATGGGAGATCCAGAAGCACGTTTACCACAGAGCTAAGGAGACCTAAGATGCACCTCTTCTCATTGCATGAGGGTCCCGTTAGGGCCCTGGGAAGGACCTGAGCAATACATTCATGTGGCTTCATGCAAGTTATAAAAGAAATATATCGCCGGGTGTGGTGGCGCACACTTGTAATCCCAGTACTTGGGAGGCGGAGACCGGAGGATCAGGGTTCCTGGCCAGCCTCAGCTACTTAGTGAGGCCTCCGCAACTTCGTGAGACCTGGTTTCAAAATAAAGTATAAAAAATAGGGCCAGGGGTGTAGCTCGGAGGTAAAACGCCCCTGGGTTCAATCCCCGGTACCGCAAAAAAAAAAAAAAAGAAATATATCTAATTCTGATGGGTTAAGACCACTGCCTCTTTCCACTCTGACCCTCTATCATGCATCCCTCACCACTTGGAAGTATGCAAGTGGCCAAGGACATTTTCCGCGATGTCACGGAGGGTCCTTTAAGTTGGGGATACATGTAGTTTGGGTTTGGTGCTGTGTGCTTATTGTGACTGTCAGTCATTTCCAGGCGGGCTCAAATTCTAGCTAGCTATTCCAAGTGCAGAAAAACTATTCCAAATATTTCTGTCACCTGCTGTGCCAGCTCGCCAAGCATTGAGTTATAAACACGCTGGGCCAGGGGTTGTACTGCAATATGAGCATCAGCAGTGATCCCAGCACTATGAAAAAGTAGATTGAAGAGGGGAATGAAGCTTGACATTCAGAGACTAGAGTTTATCTGTGTGAAATCCTGCCAGTCATCAGGCATGCAAAATTTTAAGTAAAGGATTTGTTTCTTATTGACGCCTGATCAAAAAAGAAGTTTTTTGATTTTCTATCAAGAATTTTCAATAATGCGGTGTGTTCAATTATACGTTGTGTGTGTGTGAAATGAAATGAAATCATCTATAATAGCTCCATATGAAAGCAACTTGATAGAAGTTTTTGCAAAGTCAACAACAATACTGAATATTTTCATTGCATTGCTAATAACAAGTTGTGAAACTTGTTATTGGCATGTTTTCTATGTTCTCTATAAAAAACAAATTTTGATCTATCATACTGGGTGTATTCATTTCCTAGGTCTATCGTAACAAAGTACCACAAACTGGGTGGCTTAAAACAGTGGATATTTATAGATTTCATAATGATCCAGGTGCAGTGGCACACACCTGTAATCCCAGTACTTGGGAGGTTGAGACAAGAGGACCCCAGGTTTGAGGCCAGCATGTAGTAACTTAGCAAGATTCTGTTTCAAAATAAAAAGTTAACAAAAAAAAAGAGCTGGGGTGTAGCTCAGTGGCAGAGCGCCCCTGGACTCAATTCCCAGTACAAGAAAAATAAAAATTCATAGTTAATTTTAAAATTCATAGTTATTTAATCCTAGAAATCTGAAATCAAGGCGCTGGCAGGGCCATTCGAGGCTGCCTCCTTGCCTCTCCAAGCTCTTGGAGTCCCGGATAATCCCCAGCCAGGGTGGCAGAGTGCTGGCCTCCGCCTCGGACCTCACACGTCTGCCCTTCTTTCTGTTTCTGTAATTTCACATGGACACCAGTTGTACTGGATCAGGGACTCACCCTACCCCACTATGACTTCATTCTAACTAATTACATCTGCAACAATCCTATTTCTGGATAAGATCATATGCTGAGATACCTGGGGTCAGAACGTCCTATTTTGGACAGGGAGGAGGGGGCAACTCAACACATTAAACTAGAGAAAAGACGAAAGTATCTCCTTATCTCTTAGTTCTCTCCACAGAGAAAAATGTTGCTAGCTTCTTGTCATAGGAAGAGGTGAACAAGGCTTTTCATCCCTAATTACTCGGGGGAGGGATGAAACAAAGGTGCATCAGGCACATAATTAAGAAAGCAATATCTTTAAATGCTTTTTAGTATGCTCGTGTTTTTAAAATCAGTTTTATGTTTGAATGTATTACAATTCATTTCTTGTTCTAAACAACTGTTATAACTAATATTTGTTCATACATGTAGGTCCTTTTCTGCATAGGAATCTCCCATACCCAGAAAAAGTAGGATTCACATGAAACAGCACTTGGATGTGCCTCTGGGGGTCAGGTGGTTTGCTTCTGTTTGCATCGGGCTTACTCTATTCCTTTATGTTTGCGTCACCTTTGTGCACAGGTGGAGGGTGCTGGGTCCTGCCACGCCTCTGTCTACAGTGCTGCCATGGCTGTCTTCCATCTTATCTACAGTAAAAAGCCAGATCCTGACAAAGGCTCACAGAGCCATCCCCGGTGTCTCTCTCCCCATCTTTACCCCCTTCCTCACCTCTTCACCTCTTCTCCCACACCTTTCTCCCTCACTGTCTCTATCTGCTCCCACACCCTTAGGATAGGCTAGGGTTCTGCCTCCCGCCTCCTCCTCATAAGGTAGCATTTGAGCCACCCCATCAGGAGCCCTTGTGCCAGCTCTCCCTGGCCCCTGTGCAACTCTTTTTATTTTTGACACAATCCATATTGCCACAGACATACTATGCACTGACTTGCATCTCTGCAGACTCTCTCTCTCTCTCTCTCCTAATGGACTTCAAGTGCCATGAAGCAGGTCTCAGTTGGGGTCACTGTTGTTTCCCGGGGTTCAGAACAGTGGCAGGAGCATAGCAGGGGCTCAATAGAGTTGGTGGTGACTAAAGAATAGATTATGTTGTCATTGTTGATCAATAGTCCTGGTCCCCTCCTATCTCATGTGAGCATTAGGCCTAAAGTCAGAATGAGCTCCATTGAGATATGATATTGTAAGACAGAAGAAAAAAAAAAGGAGTGATTTTCCTTCTATGCTTGCACTCTCAAGACTTTTCTTCTAACACCAGATA
The DNA here is from genome assembly GCA_004027185.1 of Glis glis. NCBI lineage: Eukaryota > Metazoa > Chordata > Mammalia > Rodentia > Gliridae > Glis > Glis glis. The sequence continues at coordinate 48,893 of PVJS01007193.1, read as the reverse complement.
TAGAGGGAAGAGCAAATTGGTCTGTTTTCTATATTCTCTCAACATTCTTAGTCACCAAAATGTGTGTATGTGTGTGCGCATGTGTGGTGAGTTGGGGGGTTCTACACCAAGTGGTTCTCTGTGAATTCCAACTGGGTGTCTCACAACTCAGCTCACATCCTCTCTAGGTTAAGGGCTCAGTCCCACAAGACTGCCCCACTTCAGACTTCAATCACAAGTACTGGTCCCCAGGTTTCTCGCAACTTCCATCTGACTTGCTACAAATGGGAGGTTCCCACTACCCCCTTTGTGGGCTCAATAATTTGTTAGTGTCTCACAGAAGCCAGGAAAATAGTTTAATTACTATTTTTATTTTTATTTTGTGGTATTGGGAATTGAACCCAGGGGCATTTTACCTCTGAGCTATATCTCCAGCCTTATTTTATTTTGAAACTGGGTCTCACTTAAGTTGCGGAGGGCCTCCCTAAATTACTGAGGCTGGCCTCTATTCTGAGATCCCCCTGTCTCAGCCTCCCAAGAACTGGAATCACAGGTGTGCACCACCACGCCCAGCTAGTTTATTTACTACCCCCAATCTATTACAAAGGATATTTTGTTATGTGTGTGTGTGTGTGTGTGTGTGTGTTGACTGGAGATTGAACCCAGGGGCTTTCTACCCCCAAGCTACACCCCCAGCCCTTTACTTTTTTATTTTGAAACAGGTTGTCCCTAATTTGCTGAAGATGGCCTCAAGTCTGCGATCCTCTCTCTCAGCCTCCCAAGTGCTGGAATTACAGATGTGTGCCACCATGCCCAGTTATGAAGGATATTTTGCAGGAGTAAATGAACAGCCAGATGAAGGGCTACCTAGGGCAGGGTTCAAACAGGCTCTGAGAGCAGGAGCAACTGTTTCTGTAGCGTTGGGGTGGGGTGGGGTGGGGTGGGGTGGGGTGGGGTACACTCCTGGCTCATGCTGTGCTCTTTCTCACCAACCTGGGAGCTCTCTGCTTCCTGCAGCAAATTTTATGGAGGCTTCACCCTGCAGCCGTGATCAGTTACTAACTTAATCTCCAGTCCCTCTTCCCTTCCTAGAGGAAAGTTTCAAGCTTCTAGTCATGAATGGGTCTTTCTGGTGACAGATATCTAGGAACCCACCAAGAGTCAACTCATTAGAACAAAAGGGCTCACCCACAAAATCCCAAGGAATTAGGAACTCTGGGTTAAACACTGGGACAAAGATCAAAATGTATGTTTCTTATTATGAATAACAACACAGATATATATAAATATATATAATGTAAAATAAATATATATGTATGTGTATAGATAGATAGATGATAGATATATAGATAGATAGATGATAGATAGATTGATAGATAGACAGAGTAATCACATTTTTACAGTGATACCACACCTGATGTTGGTTATAATTGGGGCTGTTCCTCTTATAGAGTTTCTGGTTTTCTTCTTAGTATTTTTAGCACTATTTATTATATTGTCATCAGTATGTGTGTGTGTGTGTGTGTGTGTGTGAGCGTGTGTGTGTGTGAGTGTGTGTGTGTCTGAGGAGTCTGAGCAGAAGAGGACCCTATCCTTTACTGGGAGGCAGGAGTAATTACCAGAATGAATAATTGTCACCGTCTGGCCCCTAGGCCCACAGGGAGGGCAGGATGATGGCCCCGCCCTGCTGCTCACCCTCCCAGGAGATCTCCTGTCCAGGACTTACAGCTGAACTGCTTTAACAGACACAGTTGTCTAAACAGCAGGCTCCTCTAGGTGTGGCCCCTTGTTACTGTCTCGTTGGCTTGAATCAGCATTAATTGCTTGGAAAATGAGGGTTCCATTTGCAGACACCTACAGTGCTTCTAATGCTCATTTTGGTAGCAGATCAAGCTGTTTCCACCCATGGTTTCTAGAGAATCGTTAGGCTTCTGTGCACGGCCAGGTTTCACCATTTTTCATCCTGCCAGGAAAGAGACATGGTGTCTATTTTTGGGAACACTTTTCATCTTGGTGGAAAGTCGTTCATCTTCTAAGAAATGCTACATAAACTGCCATGAAAAGTTTTGTATGGCAAATATCCAGTTTCTTGTGATTATCTTAACTTCCCCTTTCTGTTAAGACAGCTTTGTATCAGGAGCATAGATCTTTAATGCCCACGCGATGTAATAGTTTTTGCTTTTTGGTCTTTACTGGAGTCAAGTAACTTAATTTTTACTTCTCATGCTGACACAGAGTCCAGCCTGTGTGTGTCAGGTTGTGGGCAGTCTGTGTATTTATTTGTGATCCCTTAGACTCCAACTTCAAATTTTAAGTACTATTGTCTAGCATATTATTTCTGAGTAAGCCAGATTGAGATAAGACCACAGAAGATTGGAAACACATTATAGTTGGTTGTGCTTTTAAATAGAGGGTGTGCTCCTGCTGCAGGTGGGCAAGGGCCAGATGTCAGTAGCACACCGTCGTTCATAAGAATGTAAGGAAGCTCTACGTGAATCCTGGGACACAGATAGGATGAGCTGTGTTTATTTTTATTATGCCCTAAAATATTTGAAAGAAAAATGTGTTCTCTTTTAGGACTCATCAGTCCCATAGCAGATATTGTATAAAAGGCTCCCAGAGTTGACAAAAAGTGAAGAAATCATCTCAACAGATGATTATGAAACTGCTGTGCTCCAGGCCTCGCCGACCAGTCAGGAAGTGAGTGACATAGTCAACAGGGCAGACTTGGGCGTGGGAAGCGGTCACCAGATTTGTTAGGATCCAAACCCGTGCAGCTGGTTTGTTTGTTTTTCTTTTCTATCTTCTGTGAGCAAAGAGAAAAGTAAAATTAAGACAAAATGGGTTTTAAGGACAGATGCTTTAAAGACTTCCTGGAAACGGTACACTCAGCCATTCCCTGTTAGGAAATATTGTTCAATAATGCTAGGAAGAACTGAATACTATTTAATACAATCATGAACATCACCAGTGCAGATGATTCAAGAAAGCAAAGGAGCTGACAGCTGGGCTCCAGCAGTGATGAGACCGATGAGAAGTGCGGCTTCAGAGCAAAGACGGGGCAGGCACCACTATACTTTACAAAGAGTTGGTAACCCCAGTATTTGGGAGGCTGAGACAGGAGGATTGTAGGTTTGAGGCCAGCCTCGGCAACTTAGCAAGGTGCTCAGCAATTTAGTGAGACCCCGTTTCCAAATAAAAAAATAAAATAGGCCTGGAGGTGTAGCTCAGAGGTAGATCAGAGGTAGAACACCCCTGGGTTCAATCCCCAGTACCCACACACACAAGAACAAGAAGAAGAAAAGTAGAAGGAGGAGGAGGAGGAGGAGGAGGAGGAGGAGGAGGAGGAGGAGAAGGAGAAGGAGAAGAAGAAGAAGAAGAAGAAGAAGAAGAAGAAGAAAAAGAAAAAGAAGAAGAAGAAGAAAAAGCAGAGGAAGAAGAAGAAAAAGAAGAAGAAGAAGAAGAAGAAGGCGGCAGAGGAGGAGGAGGAGGAGGAGAATGGAGCAGGCAAAGGAGATTTTAGATCTCAAGAGCCCATGTTTTTTGAAAGACCTGTTTTAAGAAAGAATTCATAAGTAATGGTCAAGGAACTGGAAATGGATTCCCACACACCTATTTGTGTCCATGAGAGCCTTGTGAGGTCTTTGTGTAAACTCAGAAGAGCAGATACCCGTGTATATGACCCCCACTTTAGAAGTATATTACACCTGTCTGGTAAAAACCCAGGATTATACTTAATTGAATTTGGGTTTTGACCTTTTCTGTGTCACTTTCTAGATCTGAGATGTTCAGTAAGGCACTTCATCCCTCCACAAGCCTGAAAAGGAGAGAGCGATACTCCACCTCTTAGGGTCATTAAGAAGCTTAATTGAGAAAAGACATATAATATGTGACTTAAGTCATATATTATGTTAAGTGCTCAATAAATGTTTATTCACACAAATGACAAGCAAAGAAAACTATACATACACGAAGACATTTATAGGCATATCAATTTTTTATATATGATTAAATACTTAATATGCCCCAGTTTCTCAAAAGCACACATTATCAAAGAGCCAGTCCTCATATACACATAATTTTATATTCACTTATGTTTTCCAATCCAATGTTCCAGGAAAATAGGCTGCACTTTGCAAAATTACACTGGTATTCTTTAGATCTCTGCCTATATTCTACAGCAAATCCTAGCGGCAACACACACTCCTTTGAATGTTTATGCAGAGAAAGAATAGCTCTACGTATAGTTCACTCAGAGGAAATCGCATGAATGCACCCTATATTTCATACAGACACAAACACTTTCTTTCCAAGTTATTATGGAATGTGTAATACCAGCAACATTTTATTGGAAATAGTGATCATTCCAAATATTTCAGATAACCAGCAATGTAATAAAAATATACACTTAAGGGAAAAATGCATTCATATGTGAAGTCCAATTGTGTGGACAATATTGTATTGCTTAACTTCCTAATTTTAAGTGATAAAAGTTCATTTGATGTTGTAGAACAATATTAGAGGAAGGTAGAGTATGTTAGTAAACTCAGTGTCATGAGAAAAAGTAATTCTTATTGTCTTTGTGACTACTGTTTCCTAGTGACTAGAACAGCTTTAATGTTTTCTTTTCAGACCTTTAAGACTTGGGACTCCCTTGGAACACCATTCCTCATCCATTGCCCAAAGTGGCCTTCAGAATAACACAAGCACTACCATCATCAAGCCAATGCCATTCCTAGAGACCCCTGCTCCCACAAACTGCCCCAGCATTAGATAAAATCACAGCTCTAAGAGTGGGATGGAGCCGGACATCGTGGCTCACACCCATAATCCCAGTACTTGGAAGGCTGAGACAAGAAGATCGCAGGTTGGAGACCAGCCTCAGCAACTTAGTGAGACTCAGCCACCTAGTGAGACCTTGTTTCAAAAAACACTGACATGTTTTCTTAAGTTTAATAATTTGGGCTTCCATAGTTTCCTGTGAGATGCCAATGAATTTCCCCTAGATATCATGTCTAGTATTTGGCTAGTGTCAGCAGCAGCTTATTTGGGTAATGTTGACATTTATAAGTCTTTGATTTACAAATTATCAATTTTAAAGTCACATATACTATTCTCTGCAAAATAATATAACTTAAAATTTAAATTACCTACATAGTAAATATTTACTTTAGGAAATTAGAGAATACATGTGAGCAGAAAAAAGTTGCTTATAATGCCATCACACAAAGGGAATCATTCCCAACAATTTGCTGTGCACCTTCCAAACTTTAAACACAGTCATATTACTTATCAAAGCAATATAATGAGCTAACTATTGACTGTTAAGTGCTTTAAAGTGACTCTCAATTACCATGTGGCTTAAAGAAATATCTACATACAAATTGTTTTCCTGTCACACAACACTAAATCCCATTGTTATCAATTACACTATTATTAAATTTTTCTACTTTAAGTTAAAATTTTATATACCAGAGTTCTTCATTGCAAAAAGTTATAGATGGAGGTACCATACTGGAAGGGTATTGGAAGTCATTGAGATGGAGAAGCAAATTTGAAAAATGACCAGGAACCAAAGGAAGCTGGTCAACAGGAATCATGGCAAGGTCATGCCATAGGAGCGCACTGGAATGGATGCCAGGCCACCTCCAGTGCACAGAGGAAGCCTCCAGGGCCACAGCCACATCTGCTGTCACTAGCAAGGCCACCACTGTCCTGCTGCCAGTGGACATCAGATACCAGCAAATGGGACCAAGAAGAGATCCAAACAAGTTCAAAGAGGCTGTAACAACTCTTTCAGTATGTGAAGAATCTACTAGAATATCCTCAATATTTCTTTAAAGCCTGACAGAAAATCATTAAATATAAAAGAGCTAAAGAAATGCAATAATGTTCAGCAAAGTGAGCTCTAGTCTTGTGGAACATTCGGATCTTCACTGATGGGTGGAAGAATTAAGTAATTCTAAGTCTTAAATTTGGGGATATGGACACTGTAGGCTAGGAAAGTAACCCTTTCTTCAATATTTGGACAAAGCAGCTATAAAAAAGAAATTAGCAAGTTTGGAGGGAAAATATCCCATGCATATGAAGCCCCAGACCTGAAAAACTCTGCTGATATCCCCACATGTGAATAGCCTCAGTCAGTAGGATAAGTGTCTTTCCAGTGCATAAGTATTTTTTAACCCTGGGAAGACCTAATCTTCTACAAAAACATTTAAAGGAATCAAATTTAAAGCATTAACATTTTTGCATTAAGATTCTGTGATTTAGCATAAGTATTTTTAACATTATAGATAATTTGTTATAATAGAATGGTTTAAATGAAAGCTATTTAACTGAGTAACTGACTTGCTTGAGAATTTAAGTAGAAATTGACTATGATGATATTGGATGTTAAATTAGGATTCATCATCCTGAGAAAGAGAATAATCCAGATCCTGAGCCAAAGCAGAACTTCGGGGTGTGAAGTGGTCAGGAGCCCCTCCTGGAAGATGATTATTAACATGCATGATAAAATGCTTGAACAACCTCCGGAGAGCCATTAATTAGCTTTGGAACCTCTGACCCCAACTGACTTGTGAAATGCCTCAAGCCCTTTAATCAGGCTTGCAATGTCTTCCTAATAACAATTTTTGAAATGCTGTCTAAAATGTTTATTTAACCACTTTTTCCCTATAAAATTCCTTGAACAAGGTGGATTCTTTAAGTTGTTTAGAATGCCTATTTCCCTTTCAGCTAAACTTTGTTTGACCCCAGCTGAGTCCATCCATCTGAGAAGTTGCTTCAATAACATCCATGCTTAATGAATTAAATTGTAAAAGTTAACCTAGTATTTGGGACACTTCTGTCACTCAGAAAATAGTACTAAGAAAGATAATCACCAATGCTAACTTTATCCATTCAGTTAAAGATGAATGTATTGATTCAGTATCAAAAAATGCAGTGGATCAAATTTTCAAATAATTACCAAAAAGATTGACAAAAGATTGTTGATTTATAAATAGAATGGTTTCTATTTATTTATTTAAATTCTATTTATTTATTATTTAAATTCAGATTTTTAATCTGAATTTAAAGTTTAAGGATGAATGAGTTTGGGGAGTTGGAATTCTAATAATTGAATATTCTTTTTAAAAGGTTGTTTTCTGAATAATCTTTTCTGCACACAAAAGCCTCCTTCAGGGGCATCGGAAATATTCACATGGATTCCACCAAACCACTCAGGAGTAGAGGAGGGGGGCTTGGACAGAAGCCACAGTGACAGCTAAGGACTGTACTGTACGGGACTCTGCTTTTGTTTTTCCCCATCAAGGATGCTGACAAGGCTCTTTCTAGTTGCTACTGAAAGCTTATTCATCCCCTCAACAAGTTCAACTATTACCCAGAATGGAATCATGAAGCAAATCCTTTCTTAAAATTGGCACTTAAGTCCTAAGAGCAATTAACATAATCACCGTAATGTCTCAGTTTTGTGCCTTTTGTTTTAATGGTCACTCTTTCCCTCCTGAACGGAATAGAAATAAATGTTTTGAAAATGAAGGAGATGCACTTGTGCACCTGACTCTAAGTGCTGCAGAGACAGGGAGCACCTTGTTTTGATTTTTTTTTCATCTTTACCATTTAGTTCCTAGAATCCACCTCATTATAGTGGCCCAATAAATACTTGTTGGGTGACTGATTGACACAAAGAATAGACTCAACCATCTTCCAACTTAGTTTTTGGGATTGGTGTGTGTGTGTGTGTGTGTGTGTGTGTGTGTGTTGTGTGTGTAGTACTAGAGATTAAACCTAGAGGCATTCTACCTCCTGGCTACACCCCTAGCCTTTTTCACTTTTTTGTTTTGAAATAGGGTCTCCCTAAGTTGCTGAGAGTCTCACAATGTTGCTGAGGCTGTCCTGGAACCTGCAATCCTCCTGTCTCAGCTGCCTAAGTACTGGGATTACAGGCATGCACCCCCACACCTGGCTTATACTACTTAGTTTTCACCATCACAGGTTTAGTATGTTATTTCCATCTTTGGTTCACCCTAGAGACGAGACGGGAAATACCCAAATCCACCACTGGGATGTGGACTGGCTCCTAAGGTTGGATTATTTCTTTGAGTTTAAAGGGCAAAAGTGGCCTGAGCTAGCCATCAGGACAAAGCTGAAGAGGTTTCACGCAAGGTTCAGCCACTGAGTCAGAGGCCAGTTTGATATTTACAGGGATCAAGAGGAGGAGTAGGGCAGAGTTTGGGGTAAAATTCTGGGCTGGAAGCAAGTGTTTGCAAAATTGAATCTGCAGATTCACACATCCAGGGACTCTGTCTTGGGGTTGCCTCAGGCCAGAAGGATGAGACAGAGGATGGAGAGAAGGCTGGCATTGAGTGAGAGCTCAGAATCTGGGACAAATTGCCGGGCATGGTGGTGCATGCTTGTAATCCCAGTACTTGGGAGGGTGAGACCGGAGGATCCAGGTTCGCGGCCAGCCTCAGCTACTTAGTGAGGCCCTCCGCAACTTAGTGAGACCCTGTTTCAAAATAAAGAATAAAAATAGGGCTGGGGGTCTAGCTCAGAGGTAGAATGCCCCTGGGTTCAATCCCCAGTACCACACACAAACACATACACACACACAAAAAAAAATCTGAGACAAATAACTTTCATACACAAATGCATCATTGGGTGTTAAGAGTTGATGAACTCTTTACCTGTTGCTCTGGGGTTAACTAAGCATCTTGCCTTGCTAGGCCACTTTCCAGAGAGCAGGTGTGAACTAACTCTGGGAGGAAGGCAGCCTTCTGTGGTTCACATATGTGGATCTGAGATAGGTGGCTGGCTCTAGGCGATAGAGTTAAAGCGACCCATAGTAGATGCAGACCAGAATCTACAAGCATGGCCAGTCACGCTCATCTCTTTAGTTAGATGAGCAAAACCTTTAGCATATGCTTATAACAGATCAACTAGAACAAACACATAATCAATTTAAATGTCACCAGATTTAAGGGCTTACACCATGTTCCCACAATTGATTTATATGGCTTGCTTGCTTAACCGAAAAGAAATATTCTGAACCCCAAGTATCAAATTATTGGCATGAGATTTGGTTTCCAAAGAAACTTACCCAAGAACCTGCATATTTCTTCCAGAAAAAATTAGATCCAATCAGAGAGCTCAACGCTGGATACCGCATTTATATTCTCTGGGAGCCGAGGGGCGCCCACACTCTGCCTTTGGGGTGTGCACACCTTTGCTTTCCTTAAATAAATCTTGGCTTGTGCATATCTTTTGACAGTCCTGGGACTCTTTTCAGTGGTGTAAGTTAAGAGTTACTCAGCTGAGTGGAGGACCCATTGTCTCCTTGGACTCCTTAGACCCTTATCCAGTGACTGGTCCATTGGACAGAGCTCTGTGCTCACACACCAATGGGGCTAATGCGCATAAGTGGAGCATCAAAGGTCTGTCGACCTGCACATGACCATGTGTCCTCTGACCTCCTCTGTGCTCCACTAGCCCATCAGGCTTCACTGCAAAACACAAGATCAAAGATAAAATTATAAGAATTAACAGCAGAACATGAAACCGAGCCTGGGGCCTTCTGTGCAGCTCCATAGGATGCACACCCACGAACCCAATCCTGTTTTGGGATTTGGAAGACAAATGAAAACAGTTTTACTTGAAAGAAACCACAGCAGTAAAGCATGAAGGGCTGAGAAAGTAAGATTCCCTGCAGGTTTGCAACATATAATGCTTTTATGCATGGAGAAATGTGCTCTAATTTCCAATAAGAAGAGGTGAGGAGGAAAAACAAGTTTCTTCAGTGGACATGAGCATCTCTGTCTCTTATCATTCTAGAGGAAAACTAATAATAGATTTTCATGCTGCTTTTGCATTTCAGGATTGGATTTCCAAAAGAACCAAACTTCTTGACTTCAGAGCAGCACAGATATATATACATGCTTAACGAGATCTGGTTTTGAAATACATAATTAAATGCAAAATACAAGTAGACTCTGGTAAGAAAACTCTGGATACATTTTGTGTTCAAAAAGTCAACTACTGTAAAAATGAGAATGAGAAAGTGATAGATCAGATGATAGATCTGTCAAGACTCAGAATGCAAATATGAACAGTAATGGCTAATATTTATTTTGAGTTTGCTCACCAATGTGGGTACTGCACTTTATCTCTATTAGTTCACTTAATCTTCATAACACTCCACTGATATACATAATATTGTATGCATCATTTTAAAATGGAATTTGCAGTGTCACCAAGATGTGAAGTAACTAGATTAAAAGAAGCTTCTAAGTGGTGAAGTTCAGATTCAAACTCAGTCTGACTCCAGGAAACTCCGTGTCGTCATGCTGTTATATTTTTACAGTGTTTCTGACATGGTTTCTAACGATGGACCCTCAGAATTGTTGATGCTTTGTTGAATACTTAACATGAAAGTTACTATATTTTACTTCCCAAATGAAGTATTACTCAGAAGTGTAGGGCAATGATGCATGTTCACTTAAAACTGAAATTTATTCAGGATAAAATAACTGTTATAAGCTTCATCTCTACATAATGGAATTGAAATTATTTGGCTACAGAAAAAATTTGGCATGACAAAAAATGAGAGATTATGCCCTAAAATAAGAGCATATCAGATTAAAATGAAGGAACCTCCATTCTCCCACTTTAATACTATTTATAGACAAAAAAATTTTAATATTATAATTTTACTCTGTATTTTTTGTAATTCAAAATATAATGTAAATGATTTATAAAATATCATATGCAATTATATGTTTTTCTTAGATTCCCAAATACCTTGCAAACTCTGTATCTCAAAAGAAAAAAAGTGCAGCCACAACCAGGCAAAATGGTTGACATGTAGTTAGTATGCCGCTAAAAATTGATTATGGATTAAATAAATTATTTATTAGTAATTATAATGCATTATTTCTAGAAAGGAAGGTAATGAAACCCACATTGATTGTTTTTATTACTACTCGTGGCTAACCAACCAGAAGGGAAAATAAATAAAAATATCAAATTTATTTCAGTAAGAATTTGAAATGAAGAAAGAGCAATATGAGCTGGAGACCACATAAAAGTGACTATTTGGAAGAATTAGGATTTTAAAATACAGAGACATAAGAATATGTAATGAAATGGAAATGAGTTTCTCTCTGGGTTGTAATGGATAGTGTGGGAGTATGTATTGAGATTTAGAGTAGCTTAATCCACAGTAAATATAATCATGCAGTTGTTTACTAAGGAAAACTGGGTTTCTCTCAACAAAAACCATCCTTTATAATTATGGCATTAAACTCTGGTGGAGACTAGGGTGCTGCACTTAAGTATTTTGAACTTCACAGAGTATTTTCTTTGTGTGTGCCAAAAATGCTTATTCTCTCCTCCACTAATCAAAGGGGATTCATTGGCAGAGAAAGTCCTAATGTTATCTATAGACTAGCATTTGACCATATTCTCTGGTGTTTCTAAGTGGATATAACAATGGTTTGTTTTACTCTTGGTGGTAAAATATATACTATTTTGAGTACAAATAATATTCCAATTATTAAAAAGGCTACTGAAAACTTGATTTAATGTTTAAAGTTAAGTTATATATTGCTAGGGCTATTTTTAAATTTTTCACTAGATGTAAGGGATATACATGCACAGACCAAAAATTATTTTTCATCAGAGAAACATATTAATATGTTTTGTAGCTCTCAAGTGTATTATACATATGCCATTTCTCCTTTTTTGTATTTGTATTTATGCTCACAAAAGTACTTATTATCCCTTTTTGAGATTTCATTTTTTAACATGTTAGAAAAAAAATCTCTGATTAGGAAAGTACTATAGGTCTTTCCTTCAGCGTTTTGGGTCTTGTTGTTTTTTTTCTACCCCTCACTGTCTCTTCCATCTCTCTCTACCATAACTAAATGGTGTGAATTAGAAACCTCTCTGGCCTCCGTCTCCACTGCCATCTCTGCCTCCCTCAGTTGTATGGAAGAACCATTCCCTCTCCCCAAAGCCTAAAATGGTAAAAGTGCATCTCAATTTCTGAAAGAGATTAGCTTTGAATGCTAGTATTTTCATTTAGATTTAGTTAGTGTGGGATATTATAGAATGGGGAAGTTTATTTTAAAATCCTACTCCAGGAGGCTAATGAAATAAAACAAGCCACGTCTTCAGAAGAAATAACCTATTTAAAAACCAGGAGTGTGATTTTAGAATGAAAAAATACTGCAGTATTCCATAGAGATACACAGAATTGCAACCAATTCAGAATGCTTTCAAAATTAATTAAGAAATGTATGCCTTCAAGGTAAACAAAACCTGGCAGGTGATGAGCTAAAATACCTTTGCAGATTGTAATGGTTGAAGGAAAAGGATTGTGTGGGAAGAGGATTCTTAAATTCTATAACCAATAAAGACTTTCTCACATATCGGATCTGCAGTGTATCCTGGAGTTATTCAAATAGTAAAAGGGAGTCATAGAAATAAGGGCAGTTCAAGAAATACATAGAAAAATGTCAACCTCTACTCCTATCAAGCAAAGGTTCTTAGAGGGATGAATTTCAGAAACCAGTCTTATTCTTGAAGGCTTAGTCTGACCAATCTGCAGAATGAACCTTGCACTCTAAGCAGGAGCTAGAAGCCCAAGATCTCTGCTCACATACTGCCTTCCCGAAAAGAAGAGTAAAAGCCAGGGCTCTGTGGAAACTGTGGCTGACTACCCCTATGTTCTTTAGGAGACAAAGAAAAGTGGAAGTAGGGACTGGCAGTGTCTTTCTGTGATAGAGAGTTATTGTTGTCTGGTTCTTAAGTGATGAGAAACGACCTTCTTTCCACCCACAGTGTAAACAAATTTGCTTTCTTAGATAACACAAATTTTATATTTTTGCTAATCATCTGTATTTCTTTTCTTTTCTAAGTAAAGAAATAATAATAAAGACAAGTACCATATCATCGTGGAAAATGCAGTAGACAATGGATGATTCTCATAGGAGAGTTGGGCCTCTCATTTCTCAGCTTGACATGAATCTTGACATTTTGTTGAAAATAACATGTCATTTGCTGCTGAAGAAAAGATTGGAGATTGTTTTTCTTCATCATTAAAATGGCTTTATTGGAATTCAACCCACTTGAGATATACATTTCATAAAGCAGAGTGCATATTTGGATTGAATTAATGAAAATTGACTAATGATATATTAGGGATGTCAAAAATATTTTGAAATGAAAGCCAGTTATTTTTGCAGTATGCTTTATAACACATGGCATGTCCTTCTTCTTGGATTTTGTAGTTTAGAACTTACCTTCTCATTTATTGTATTATTACCAGTATCTAGGAATAAAAAGGTAGCATAGAATAGAAGCCATTCAACAAGTATTTGTTGAATTAATGAAACACAGAAACAAGGAAAGTATGGAAAAGAAATGCTGTTGACTGGATAGTCTTCTATTGATATAAAAGTACTTTAGCTATCACTCTCCCCAAATCATTAGGACATCCATAAAGTTTCAGAAAGATCAAAACATACTTGGCCAATGTTTCCTGGGAAAATGTAACATGTCCCTCCCTTCCACAATCAAATTTTATTTATTCCTTATCTTCTCCTCATTTTCTCTATACTCAACTTTCTACAATGAAAAGATCTTGCTTATTAAATTTTGTATTTCAATAGAAAAGACATTTTATAAACACAATGTTCTAATAAAAAAGAATTTTATAAGGAGTAGTTTGGAAAATGGAGCCACATTTTGGTAACTCTTGAATAACCAGTATATGTAGCTGCCTTCTCACAAAACTAAATAAACATCCAGGAAAACAGAGATTAATTAACATCTAAGGTATAAGCTCTAATTGCTAAACAATTTTTTTACAAATTTAGATGAGTATATTTTTTATTTTTTAAATATACTTTTATTGGTGCATTGCAATCTCATATCATAATGAAGTTGAGTGATAGGGGCATACATGCACACAACACTTGGTGAACTCCCCTCACCCCTCACCAGCTCCCGCCCCACTCCATCCATCTTGTCCCCTTCTTCATACATGATAATAAGATTGGCAGTGATAATTCTTTGTATGTACATAGTGTCAATGGAGATGTTTCCTTTATTAATTCTCCCTTCCCACCACCACCACCACCCTTGCCTATACCCCTTCCATTTCTCCACTGGGGTTTCTCCTGCTTTATCTACAGTCCCTCTTGTGTCCTGATTGCTCCCTAATTTCCAGATATGAGAGAAAACATATGACCCTTCTCTTTCTGTGACTGGCTAATCTCATTTAGCATAATATTCTCTAGATCCAACCATTTTCCAGCAAATGACATAATTGTGTTCTTCTTTATTGCTGAGTAGAATTCCATTGTGTGTATAACCCATAATTTTATACCGTTTATCTATTGATGAATACCTAGGGGGTTCCATTATTTGGCTATTGTGAATTGTCCTGCTATAAACATAGATATGCATGTATCTCTATACTAATCTGATTTCAATTCCTTTGGAAAGACACCCAGGAGGGGTATAGCTGAATCGTATGGTGCATCCATTCCCAGTTTTCTGAGAAACCTCCTCACTGATCTCCATAATGGCTTCACTAATTTGCAATCCCACCAACACTGTGTAAGAGTCCCTATTTCCCCATGTCCTTGCCAGCATTTATTGTTGTTTGTATTCTTGATTATTGCCATTCCAGTTAAGGCAAAATGGAATCTCAGTGTAATTTTTATTTGCATCCCTCTGATCGGTAATGATGTTGAACATTTTTTCATATATTTATTGACCATTTGTATTTCTTCTTTTGTGAAGTGTTTATTTAGCTCAATTGCCCATTTCTTGATTGGCAATTTTTTAGTGTTAAGTTTTTAAGTTCTAATGTATTTTATTTTAAAATATGCTTTGAAAATGTAAGAGCAATTCTACATCTTTTGTTCTTCCACAGGAATTTTAGGACCCATTTTTCTAGCTCTCTGAAGAAAGATGTTTATATTTTGATAGGGATTGCATTGAATCTGTAGATTGCTTTTGGTAGTATGGCCATTTTGGCAATATTTATTCTGCCTATCCAAGAACATGGAAGGTTTTTCCATCTTCTAAGACCTTCTTCAATTTCTTTCTTTAGTGTTATGTAATTTTCATTGTAGAGGCCTTTTACCTCTTCAGTTAGATTTATTCCTAAGTATTTTTTTAGGCTATTGTGAATGGAATTGCTTTCTGGATTTCTTTTTCAGTGCATTCATGACTGTTGTATAGAAAAGCTGTGTTTTCTCTAATATGCACAAGGTAGGGAGTAATTGGGATACCAGAGGAACTCCAGATAATGGAAGAGAAACCTCAGTGGAGCCAGGGAGGTGGTCTAAATGAAGGAGAGTGGGAAGATTGAGGTTCATTAGTGAAATTACTTTCATTGACTATGTGTACATATGTGAATATACCAATGTCAATGTCAGTACTCTGTATTGGGAAGGGGGAAATGAGGAGGTGGGGAGGCACCAAGTGCTGTGTGCATGTATGTCACTGTCAACATGATCTACATTATGATGTGAGACTATAATGCACAAATAAAAGAATATTTAAAAAAGAAAATAAGAAAAAAAGGGACTTCAGATAAATGAGGATACCAGTATAGTAGGGGAAGGGGATTGGAGGAGGGAGATGAGGAGGGGAGAAAGGAGGATTGAAGAAGGAAACAGTTCAAATAATGTTATGTCAGAGGAAGATTTAAGATGGCAAAAGAATAGGAGCCCCTGAACGAGCCTGTCTCAAAATCATCTCAGAATCACCTTGGGGACTCAGAACTAAACAACATTGCACAGACACAGAAGAACCAAAACCCAAAATCCAGTAACCTGAGTATGAATACACAGACACAGAGTCTATCAGCTTCAGATTCCCACAGAAAGCTGCAATCCCGTGTCGGCAGGATCGATAAGGAGCCATCTTACTCCGGACCCTACAGCCAGGGCTAACAGCCCCCAGCGCCACAGACAGATTGGAAGGAGAAACTGGAGCAGAATTCTGTGAGTGGTGGGGCCATCACAACAGCAGAGCATGAATACCCTTCAAAGGCTGTCCTAGCAGGAGCTCCTGCCACAGCTGCGCACCCCCCCCCCACTGTCCTAGGAGCCCGTGTAATCCCCAGCACCCTGCATCGGAGTTCCACGCCAGCCAAGATCCGGGAGGCCCCGCACCCTGTACCCTGCCGAGGCAAGCCGGGCCTTCCAGCGCGACCCAGGTGGCCAGCCGCGCCATCCCATGAGCGACCAGGGAACCCCCCCGTGCCCCGCCTAAAGCAATGCCGTCCCGTGCTACCCAGGCTGCCAGACATGAGTCCTGTGTGACCCAGCCGACCAGCCGTGCCTTCCCACACGACCAGGGTTGCCACCTGAGGCCCGGGCGCCCCCCAACCACGCGCCCAGGTCTAGGCAAGCGCAACCCAGGCAGTCAGCCATGCCTTCATGCGCGACAAGGGCGCCCCTCCCGCGCCCCGCCTCGGCCAGCAGCACCGTCCGGTAAAACCCAGGTGGTCAGCCGCACCATTCCGCACGACCAGGGTTGCCAGCTGAGACCAGGCACCCCCCCACGTCCCGCCTAGGCCAGCAGCGCCGTCCAATACGACCCAGGTGGCCAGCCGTGCCATCCCATGCGACCAGGGTGGCCAGTCGCGCGTTCCGCCATCCCGTGCCACCCAGGCGGCCAGACCCGCAGTCCCGAGCGACCCAGGCGGCCAGACCCGTGGCCCCGTGTGACCCAAGTGGCCAGCCCCGCCGTCCCACATGACCAGGGTGAACAGCTGTGCACCGCCTAGGCCAGTTGAGCCTTCCTGTGCAACCAAGACAGCCATATGCACGATCCCGTGCAACCCAGGTGGCCAGCCGCGCCATCCCGTGTGACTAGGTTGAACAGCTGCACCCAGCCCAGGCCGGCCGTGCCTCCCTGTGCGACCAAGGCGGCCAGCTGTGCCATCCCACGCGACCAGGGCAAACAGCCGCAACCAGCCCAGGCCAGCCGCGCTGTCCACTGCGAACCAAGCGGCCAGCCATGCCATCCCGAGTGACCCAGGTAGCCAGCCACGCCATCCCGTGCCACCAGGGCAGCCAGCTGTGCCATCCCGTGCTACCCAGGGTGCCCCTCCCGCACCCTGCCTAGGCCAGTAGCACGTCCCAGGCAAACCAGGCAATCCTCCGTGCCCCGCCCCAGACTCCAACACCACCACCCGAGACCTGAGCGGCCCTCCAAGCCCCGCCTGGTACCCCCATGCCCCCCAGTGCTGCTACCTGAGACCCAGAGCCTGCACCTCTCTACCTGTGCAGGAGCCCCTATGCTGCACTTCAGAGCCCGGATACGCTCCAGTGCTGCTACCTGAGACCCACAGGAACCTCCACACTGCCTCAGAGCCAGGGCACACACCAGCACCACCACCTGAGTTCCAGGAGCCCACACACCTCACGGGGGCCCACATGCTATCCTTAGCACCATGCATCAGCGTCTGTGCATCCTCAGAAACGACCACCTGATACCCGGAGTTGGACCCCCCTTGGGCCCTTGCGAGATACTCAGCACCATGCATCAAAGTCCAGGCAACCTCCAGCAATGCCCCCCAAGACCCAGAGCACGTGTACACCACTTGGGGCCCGGGAAACCCTCAGCACCCATATCTCGGAGACGGGGCATCTTCCGGCACCGTCACCCATGCCTCAGAGCCCACATCCAACACCGCGCCTCGAAGTGTACCTCATGTGCTAACACCTGAGCTCCGGAACCTGCATGCCACCCCCCCACACACATACACACACCGTGTCCTGGTGAACCAGACAGGAGTGAACCACAGCCTGCAGTGTACTGACCCAATTGGGTCAACAGGGAACATCAAGAGGTCTTATACATAGAAAGGAAGGTGATGCAGAGGCAACAGAAACACAAAATTGAAAACACCGAAAATACAAGAATGAGGAACAGTAAAGAAATAAGAAACACTCACAATGCATCAAGTGAGATTACTGATACTGACCTACAGGAAATGTAAGACGGAGAATTCAGAATTTTGATCTTCAGAATGATGAAAGGCCTCAAAGAAAGCATAGAGGAGATGAAGGAAGAAGTTGAGGCTCTAAGGAAGAATCAGAAAGAAACACGGAACAAAATGAAGGAGTCAATAAACGAATTAAAGATTGCAATAGAAACCAATGCTAGTAGGCTCGACCACATGGAAAACAGGGTATCACCCCTGGAAGACAGTTCTTTCAAAACTGAAAACACAGTCAATGATATACAGAAGATATTACAACAACACACCCTGGCCATCCAAGAAATACAAGACAATACAAGACGTCCTAATCTAAGGATAAAAGGCATCGAAGAAGGATTAGAAATACAGACCAAGGGTATAAGAAATTTCTTCAAAGAAATAAATTCAGAGAATTTTCCGAATATAGAAAAGGACTTGGACATTCACATACAGGAGACATATAGAACACCGTTAAGAAAGGACCAAAGAAGGACCTCACCACACCACAAAATAATTAAAATGTCTAACGTAGAGGCCAAAGAAAGAATCCTAAGAGCAGCAAGAGCAAAAGAAAGGGTGACATACAGGGGCAAAACAATAAAAATCACCCCAGACTTCTCAACCCAAGTCAGGAATGCCAGGAGGGATTGGTATGGAGTACTCTAGACCCTGGAAGAAAACAACTTCCAACCAAGACTGGTATATCCAGCAAAGCTATCATTTACAATTGATGGAGAAATAAAAGTGTTCCATGATAAGCAAACACTCAAAGAATTCATGAGGACCAAGCCAACACTGAAGAAAATCCTAAAAGAAATAAATCACAAAGAAGGGAAAACAAGCAATTTTCAGAACCGCAGGAGAGGTGAACTACACCAGGTAGGCAACTAAACAAGGAGATTTGTCAAAACAGCAAACGGAAAATAGAATTCAGAATGACAGGAAACAAAAATCATATCTCAATAATAACATTGAATGTCAAAGGACTCAACTCCCCAATTAAAAGGCATAGACTGGCAATGTGGATTAAAAAGAATAACCCAACTATATGCTGCTTAAAACAAACTCACCATCTAGCCAAAGATACTCATACACTAAAGGTAAAAGGATGGAAAAAGATATACCATGCAAACGAAGATAAAAAACAAACAGGAGTAGCAACGCTTATATCTGACAAAACAGACTTTAAGATAAAACACATCAGAAGAGACAAAGCATGTCATTTCTTACTAATAAAAGGAACAATCCAAAAAGAAGATATAATAATGTAAACATCTACGCCCCAAATGTGGGCACACCCACATTCATAAAACAAATTCTTCGGAACATCAGGTCCCAAATAGACCCAAACAATAATATTGGGAGACTTCAACACTAGATCAATTCTCCAGACAAAAGATGAATGATTGTTCAGACCTAAAGAAAACCATAGACCAAATGGATGTAATAGACACATACAGATTACTTCAACCAGCAACACCTGAATACACATTTTTCTCAGGTGCCCACAGAACATTCTCTGAAATAGACCACATACTGGGTCACAAAACAATCACCAGCAAATTCAAAAGATGTGATATAATTCCCTGAATCTTCTCAGATCACAATGGAATGAAACTGGAAATTAACAACAGGAAGACTAAAAGTAATCACATATATACATGGAGACTGAATGATACACTTCTGAATGTGGAATGGATCAGGAAAGAAATAAGGGGAGAAATAAAAAATTCCTGGAATTAAACGAAAAGAGAGACATGACATACCAAAATCTATGGGACACTTTAAAAGCAGTGTTAAGAAGAAAATTTATACCACTGAGTGCCCACATAAGAAAAACAGAAGACATCCAAATAAATAACCTAATGACACACCTCAAGGGTCTTGAAAAACAGGAACAGTTGAATCCCAAACCAGTAGGAGGCAGAGGCAGAAATTAATGACATAGAGAATAAAAATAATACAAAGAATCAACAAAACATGAAGCTGGTTCTTTGAGAAGATTAACAAGATTGACAAACCACTAGCTAACCTAACCAAAAGAAGGAGAGAATCAACCCAAAGTACCAAAATCAGAAATGAAAAAGGGGACATCACCACAGATAGTGGAAAAATCCAGAGGATCATAAGAAACTACTTTGAAAACTTGTATTCCAATAAAATGGAAAACATGGAAGAAATCAAAATATTTCTAGACACATACAACCTACCTAAATTGAATCAAGAGGATCTAGAAAACTTGAATCAACCAATAGCAAGCACAGAGATAAAAACAGCAATAAAAGTATGCCATCAAAGAAAAGCCCAGGTCCAAATGGTTTTCCAGCTGAATTCTGCAAAACCTTTACAGAAGAACTAAAACCAATACTTCACAAACTATTTCGTGAAATTGAAAAAGATGGAATTCTTTCAAATTCCTTTTGTGAGGCCAACATCACATTAATACCAAAGCCAAATAAAAACACTTCAAGAAAAGAAAATTACAGACCAATATCATTAATGAACATAGACGCAAAAATTCTAAATAAAATACTAGCCATGCACATTCATTCAAAACCATATTGATAAAATCGTACACCATGACCAATTTGGTTTCATCCCAGGAAAGCAAGGCTGGTTCAACATATGCAAAACAATACATGTTATTCACCATATAAATCGAACTAAAAACAAAAATCACATCATTTCATGGATGCGGAAAAAGCATTTGACAAAATTCAACACCCATTCATGTTAGGAACTCTACAGAAAATTGGAATAGAAGGAACATACCTCAACATCATTAAATCAATATATAAGAAACCCAAAGCCAACATCATATCGAATGGGGGAAAATTGCCAGAATTCCCCTTAAAAACAGCAACAAGACAAGGATGCCCACTATCACCACTCTTTTTCAATATAGTCCTTGAAACTCTTGCCAGAGCAATAAGACAAGAGAAGGATATAAAAGGAATTCAAATAGGAAAAGAAGAATTAAAATTATCATTATTTGCAGATGATATGATCCTATATCTAGAAGACCCAGAGAACTCAACCAAAAATCTACTAGAGCTGATTAACAAATTCAGCAATGTAGCAGGATACAAGATCAACCTAAAAAAATCAGTAACTTTCATATATGCCATGAATCCACTGAGAAAGAAATCCAGAAAACAATTCCATTCACAATAACTTCAAAACCAATCAAATACCTAGGAATAAACTTAACCAAAGAAATAAAAGACATCTACAATGAAAACTATAGAACACTGAAGAAAGAAATCGAAGATCTTAGAAGATGGAAAAATCTCCTCTGCTCTTGGATAGGCAGAATAAATATTATCAAAATAGCCATTCTGCCTAAAAAGGTCTATAGAATCAATGCAATCCTTATTAAAATACCAACATAATTTTTCACAGATCTAGAAAAATCAGTCATTAATTTTATATGGAGAAACAAGAGACCCAGAATAGTCAAAGCAATTCTCAGCAATAAGAATCATGCAGGAGGCATAACAATTCCTGACTTCAAATTGTACTACAGAGCTATAGTAATAAAAACAGCATGATATTGGCACAAAACCAGACACATAGACCAGTGGAATAGAATAGAAGATACAGAAACAAGTTCACAAACTTATAGTCAATTGATTTTTGACAAAGGTGCTAAACACATACATCGGAGAAAGAACAGTCTTTTCAACTAATGGTGCTGGGAAAACTGGTTATCTATCTGTAGAAAAATGGAACTAAATCCTTACCTCTCACCCTGCACAGGAGTCAACTCAAGATGGATCAAAGACCTGGAAGTTAGACCAGAGTCTGTGAAATTATTAGAAGAAGGCATAGGTTCAACACTCCAACATATAGGCACAGGTAGAAACTTCCTCAACAAGACCTCCAAAACACAGGAAATTAAAACAAGAATTAATAAGTGGGATAGCATTAAACTACAGAGTTTCTGCTCATCAAAGGAAACCATCAAGAGCCTAAACAGAAAGACTACAGAATGGGAGAAGATCTTTGCAAGCCATCCCTCTGACAGAGGTCTAATATCTAGGATATACAAAGAACTTAAAAGGCTTTAAACCAAGAAAACATAATCCGATCAAGAAGTGAGCAACTGAAATGAATAGACACTTCACAAAAGAAGAGATACAAATGGCCAATAGATACATGAAAAAATGTTCAACATCATTAGCAATCAGGGAGATGCAAATCAAAACTACTCTAAGATTTCATCTAACCCCAATTAGAATGGCAAGCATTAAGAAGTCAAAAAACAACAAATGTTGGCGAGGATATGGGGAAATTGGGACTCGTCTACACTGTTGGTGGGTTTGCAAACTAGTTCAACCACTATGGAGATCAGTGTGGAGATTCCTCAGAAAACTGGGAATGGATCCACCATATGATCTGGCTATACCACTACTGGGTATCATACCAAAGGGATTGAAAACAGAAAACTACAGTAATATATGCATACCCATGTTCATAACAGCACAATTCACAGTGGCCAAATTATGGGACCAACCTAGATGTCCATCAAAAGGTGAGTGGATTACAAAATTGTGGGAAATATGCATAATGGAATTCTACTCAACAATAAAGAAAAACAAAATAACATCATTTGCAAGAAAATGGAAGGATCTGGAGAACATTATGTTAAGTGAGATCAGTCAATCACAAAAAAAGAAGGTACATATGTTTTCATTAGTATGTGCAACCTAGGGAGTAGTGGGGGCACACAAGGAACCCCGGTTGATAATGGAGAACCCTCAGTGGGGCAAGGGAAGTGGTACAAGGGAAGGGGATGGGCAAGAAAGAAGCGAATCAGTGGAATTACTATCATAAACAATATGCACATGTGAAAATATACCAACAACATTCTTGGTACTTCATACAGGTGGGGAGAAGTGGGGGGCACTAAGAGCTGTGTGCATGTATGTTAACATCAAGTAGATATTTATTGTGATGTAAGACTCCAATGCACCAATAAAAGCACGTTAAAAAATAATGTTATGTCCATATATGAAGGCGTCGCTTTCAATCTCATTAACATGTGAAGGGAGGAAGGAGGGGTGAGTGGAGTGGAATTCAAAGGTAAATACACCAAGTGACATGTGTGCGTGTGTTTGTATCACTTTGAACTTCACTCTGATGTATAATTATAATGCACCAATAAAGGTATAAAAAAAGATAACATAAAAGCAATGGAATAGACTCTTCTGGAAGCACATTATTAATTCTCTTAAGCAATCTTTCTTCCTAATTGATGTAGTGAGACCTTGGGACTTAGAATCTACTTACAAAATATGATTCATATCTTAAATCAAATTCAGTGTGATCAGAGTTCAGTTCTAGTCATGTTAAACTACCTTGAACTAAGTCTTGCAATGGTACTAGTATATTATGTGGACACAGTAGAATAAAGGCAATTTTGGAAGACACGGGTGCACAAGAATCACACACAAGAAATGGATGGCCTGTGGTTCCTAAAAGTGGAGAGCACAAGCTCCATATTTACCCATCTTCTTCCTGAAAGTGTTTTCCAGTTTATGGCAGAGAGAAACAGAATCCCAGCTCAAAACAGTAGTGTGACCAGACTGAGGAGACATAGGGTAGCGTTGGGACTGTCAGAGCTACTGGAAACTGGGGGACAATGTCATGGAAAGGAGGAGAACTAAATAGGAGGACCCCTGATGACCACAAAGAAATTCCTTTCACGTTAAGGACAGACTTCTAAGATATGCATGCATGCAAGATAGAGTTCCAAGAAAGAAATCCAGAGAGAAGCAAAATCTAGAAGGCTAACTAGCTAAGAAGAAAAAAAAAATGTTTTTGAATGATCAAGAAATTTGTAAAATCTCTAGTCAGACTATTAATCAAGACAAAGAGAAAAAACTGGAAGTGGTGGCGCATGACTGTAATCCCAGTATTTGGGAGGCTGAAACAGGAGGATCATAGGCTTACGGCCAGTCTCAGCTACTTAGTGAGAACTTGTTTTAAAATTAAAAAAAATAGGGTAGGGGGTATAGCTCAGAGGTAGAATGTCCCTGAGTTCAATCCCTAGTACAATAAGAATAAAAAATAAATTATAAAAAGAGAAGAAAACACAAATCAACCAGGACATATACATTTGCAAAGCTAATAATAGGATTTTATTTTATTGATTGATTGGCTATTGCACATAAACCATCCCAAAACTCAGTGGCTTAAAATGAGAATCCCTATTTCAGCCAGTTAGGTCATGCTGAGCTGGGTGATCACATGAGTGTGGATGAAGGGGTAGAAGAAGAATTGGGAGCAAGATGCAATCTACCATAATTATCAACAACTTTATGTTGAAACATTTCATTATGTAGAAGAAATGAAAAAATCATTTAAAAGCACAACAAAGTTGAAGTTAGAAGCAATAAAAATCTGAATATTTCAATACTATTAAATAGAATGTGAAATTAACACTTTTTTTGAAAAGATAATTTTTGGCCCACGTGTCTTCATTGTAGAATCTTTTCAAATATTTAAGGACAGAATAACATGAGAGTTAATACAAACTCATCCAGAAAATAGGTTATGACACAAGGCTTCCCAGTTCATTTTTGAGGTGTTCATGACCTGGATAGTAAAATCTGGAAAAAAAAGACATAGTAAAAAAAAATGCAGGCTAGAATTTTTCATGAATATAAGAAAAACCGTAAACAATATTATAATAAATCAAATTCGATACTATACAAAAAGGATAATATATCATGATCAGTTTGATTTATATCAGGAAACCCTGGAAAGATTAAAAAGTTGAAAATCGATAAATGTAGATCACAGAATAAAGAAAAGTCCATATGGCTATTCCAAAAAGATTCAGATTAAGAGCTAGCAAACTAGGAATGGAAGGAATCTCCCTCAATCTAAGCATATCTACCAAACCCCTTCAGCTAGCATCACCTTCAGTGTGGAAATACAAGATTATTTCCCTTTGAGTGTTAAACCACGTGGAAGACGCTCGGCACATTTCTATGCAACATTGTCCTGAAGACCCTGGGCATGGCCACAAAGAAAAAGAAATAGCATGCTCCAAGCTTAGACAGGAAGACATTAAAACGTATTTGCCAGTGATAATGAAAGCATCAGTATTATTTTTAAGTGTAAATTAAACGCACTCCAAATTGCAGTCGTCCCCCTGATCTGTGGCTTTGCTCTTTGGGGCTTCCTTACCTGTGGTCAACTGTGATCCAAAAATTTTAATTGAAAAATTCCAGAACTCAACAATTCATATATTTTAAATGACTTTTATTAATGTTGCATTGTTATAATTGTTCTATTTTATTATTAGTTATTATTGTTAATCTTTGATATATAAAATAATTTATATCATAGGTATATAAAGGAAAAACAGTGCATGTAGGGTGGGATACTATCCATTATTTCAGGTGTCCACTGGGATCTTGGAACACATCCCCCTGGATAATGAAGGGACCTGTGTGTGGGGTGAGGTGTGTGTGTGTGTGTATGTGTGTATGGTTGGAAAAGTTCACACTTGGCAAAATGATACCAGTATCTCTCTTGAAAAACAAACATGTGGGAGTTGACAGGAGACTTCTAGGAGAAAAAAAAGAAAATAGAGAGAGAACAATTAGTGGTGACTAGGTTTAACACATCATATGCTTCAAAGGATAATAATTAAAACAGTTTATAACTTTAATATGCAAAGAAGTTCTACATATTGTTAAATTTTTAAAATCACTATTTGCTTTTACCAAAATATGATTGTGTAGCTATGAGCACATTTAACTATGTGTTAACTATGTGTTAACTTAACTATGTGTTAACTACGTATTAAAATAGTTTTTCTTTAAAAACAACAATTCCAGCTTTATTGAGGTGGAATTGGTAAATAAGATAGGGTGAATTTAAGGTGTGCTGTATAATTGTATATACTTATATTTTGTGAAATGATTGCCTGGTCAAGTTAGTTAATACATGTCACCTAAGTCACTGCTGTATTCGTTTTATTTTGTGGATGAAAACATTAAAGCAAATTTGAGGTATATAATTGAGTATTGATGACTCTAGTCACCATGCTATATAGTGAATAAAAGTTGTCTACAGCACTACTTTTAGGAAGCAAGAATGGAAATGATGAAGAAAATCCATTTTTTTCATTTTGGACTTTACTATGAAATGTCGTTTTCTAACCATGTATATATTTTATTTAATGATCAAATTATCAATGATCATTATCATTATTTTTTTTTTGGTACTGGGGATGGAACCCAGGGGCAGCTACACACCCAGCCCTATTTTTTATTCTTTATTTTGAAACAGGGTCTCACTAAGTTGCGGAGGGCCTCACTAAGTAGCTGAGGCTGTCCTCGAACCTGCAATCCTCTTGTCTCAGCTTCCCAAGTACTGGGATTCCAAGAGTGCGCCACCACACCCGGCTCATTGATCATTATTAAGAAAAGAGCTTGTGTAGTGATCTTCTTTGTTTCTTTACACATATCTATAAAGATAACACATTTTATAATAAGAGGAAGGGTCTGAGGCGCTGGTCTGGAATTATCGTTAGGTGATGCTGCTGCTTAGACAGTCTATAATGTTGGCATTAAAGACATATACAAGCCACTAAGTGAATGAAATCAAAGATAGTTTGTTTCTTAGTTTCATAAAGGGACTTCCACTCACAGGGTCTTTTACCCACAAGTCTTTGAAAGCTCTTTCAGAAATGTGTTGTTTTGCTCAACTAGTCAGCAGGAGCTGAGAGTCCTTGGCACCCTGTGTGAATGTTCCTTTTATTGACTCCTGTGTCACTGGAAAAATTTTTGGAGAAATTTTTAACCAAAAATATTAAATTACTTCATCATTGGAAGGCCCCTGTGTACTTTCATTTTCCAGCAAATAGCCTGGTAACCTCACAGGAGCAGGAAATGAGTTAAAGTCATAAAGTGTAATAAACATTGCAAATGAGTTCACATGTCTGAGCTCAGCCTGCAATGGTGTGGAACCCTGGGCAGCTCATGCCAGAAGTTACATGACTCTCCCAGCCTCCTGGCTACCAGGCAGGAAAGATGCAGGAAGGAGAGACTTCCCGGAGTTCAAAACAAGAGCACTTGAGAATGGATAGGGGCCCTTGCGAATGCTAGGAGGTGCACAAAGAACGAAGTGCTCTGCCTAAATTACCTAAATGGAAATTGCTCACCAAGGAGCTCCAGCCTGCTAGAAACTCCTGGTCAGTCTAAGAAATTAGCAATTTAAACAACTGCAAGAAAATGGCAAATGAAGTCAAATCCCAAGGCAAATAGTTTGTATTTTGAATATTTTATTGTCGTGAAACTAGAGTGGAGTGATCCTTCTTCGAGAATCAGAATAAATCTTCCTTTGTTTTTTTGGTTTTCCTCTAAAAATATTTTTTACAGTTTGATATTAATTTTATTAATATTATTTTCTACCTACAATATTTTTTCTTTTCCTTACTGGTGCATTGTAATCATACATCTTGCAGTTCAGGGTGGTAGAGGCATACATGCACACAGTACTTTTTGAGCGCTCCCACAATTCCCACCCCACTCCCTCTCCCTCCCCACATTCCCATGATCAACACATTGATTAGCTTTGATAAGTTTGTGTATGTACATTATGACCATTGAAGTGTTTCCCTCTTCAAGTCTCCCCCGCCATGTCCCTCAGTTAGGTTCCCTCCTTCACTCCACTAAGGCTTCTCTTCCTTTGTCTGCAGTCCCTCCTGTGCTGATTTCTCCCTAGCTTCCACATATGAGGAAGACCCTCTAACCTTTCACTTTTTGTGACTGACTAATCTCATTTAGCATAATATTCTCCAGTTCCATCCATTTCCCTGCAAATGACATAATTTTGTTCTTTATGGCTGAGTAGAATTCCATTGTGTATATATCCCAAAGTTTTGTAATCCATTCATCTGTTGATGGAGATTTTAGCTGGTTCTATAGTTTGGCAATTATTAATTGTGCAGCCATAAGCATAGTTATACATGCATTAGTCTGGTAATTTGGTTTCCATTCATTTGGGTAGATACCTAGAAGTGGTATTGCTGGGTCATATGATAGGTTCATTCCCAGTCTTCTGAGGATCCTCCACACTGTTTTCCAAAGTGGTTGCACTAACTTGCAATCCTACCGACAGTGTATCAGAGTTCCTACTTCTCCACATCCTCATCAGCATTTATTATTGTTTGTGTTTTTAATGATTGCCATTCTAATTGGGGTTAGGTAAAATCTCAGGATAGTTTTGATTTGCATCTCTCTTATTGCTAATGATGTTGAATATTTTTTAATAAATTTATTGGCCATTTGTATTTCTTATTTTGTGAAGTGTCTATTTAGTTCACTTGCTCATTTTTATTAGGTTTTTTGTTTTTTAATGGTGAGTTTCTTGAGTTATTTGTATATTCAAGATATTAGTCCTCTATCAAGGAGTAGCTCACAAAGATCTCCCATTCTTTTAGCTCTCTCTTGAGTTTCTTGATAGTTTCCTTTGCTGCACAGAAGCTCTTCAGTTTAATGCAATCCCAAATTAAAACACGGATGTTTTAATTTCTTGTGCCTTTGGGGTTTTGTTGAGGAAGTTTTTACCTGTGTCTATGTGTTGGAGTGTTGGACCTATGCCCTCTTCAAGTAAGCACAAAGTTTCTGGTCTAATTTCCAGGTCTTTGATCCATCTTGAATTGATTCTTGTGCAGAGTTAGAAAGTAGGATTTATTTCCATTTTTCTGCATATAGATAACCAGTTTTGGCAACACCATTTGTTGAAGAGACTATCTTTTTTCCAGTGTATGTTTTTGGGCCCTTTGTCAAAAATCAATGGGTTGTAAGTGTGTGTATTTGTTTCTGAATCTTTTATTCTGCTCCATTGGTCTATGTGTCTGCTTTTGTGCCAATACCATGCTGTTTTTATTAACTGCCATTTTCATGACTTTTAGAACACACCAATCGATTTAGAGAAGCCCTGATTCAATCCAATGTCTGCCAGAATAGAAAGAAGCATTAGTTTTGCCTCTTATATCATTTATAAAGTGAGAACGCGAGCGCGAAAGAGCGAGAATTTGTACTAATTTAAAAGGGAAGCAGACATAATAGTAAAAACAGAACATGTAGTCTTCATATTTCAAAGGCAAGTTCTTCAAAATATATGAGTCACCATTTGAAACTTGAGTCAGTTTTTCTCATAGGAAGAATGTGAAGCTATGTGAAGGGTTCCCAGAAGAAGCAGAGCTGTACTATCACCATTACCTATTTCATAACTTAACATTTGGGGAAATAGATCCTGGGAATCTTAGTGAAGATCCGTAGGTGTAAGAAACAGAAACCAGCTAGCTGACCATGAAATGGGAATTTGAAGAAAACGGGCTTATCTCTCAGAATGTAGCCTGGCTGCCTGAGAACTGGGATCAGGAACTGAATGTAAAAGTGTCATGGTGACTCGTCTGTCTCTCGTCTCTGCTCCTTGGGCTGTCGGATGGGCATGTGCTTCTCCCTCTTCACACCACAGCACCACCCCTAGTAGCTTCTGAGGTTCCTCCATTCCTTTTGAAGAATCCATATCAGATTGAATCTCCATTCTAGTTCCAAATGGCTCCTTATTTGGCCTACTTTGGGTCAGATGTCCATCAAAGTCTAATTGGATATTAAGGCTGTAGGAAGGTTGCAAGTCTTAGAAATAGTACTAGGTCATGCAGAAGTCCAAAATAGTGCAACCCCCGAAGATGATCCACTGGCCAAGATGACTCCAATCATGCAGAAGATGGGGGCGATGGGGGTGGCATGAAGTACAGCTCAGGAGAGGACTGTGTAGCTGCAGAAATACCTTGTTAACTTTTCCCATTTATATCAGAGAAAACAGCTCTCTGTACTTGTAGCCCTGCAGGTCAGCCTAAGGATGCTAAGATTACAGTCATGGGAAAATTGAGATGGTTTCTGATACTCCTCTTTTGTTTTTACTTATGCATGTGTTCTTTGCAATTAGGGTCTGCTAGGACTGAGTATTTAACCCATGTGTATTTTACCTCTGAGCAACACCCTCAGCCCTCTTTTGTTGTTGTTGTTGTTGTCTTGAAACAGGTCTCCCTAAGTTGCTGAGAGTCTCACTACCTTGCTGATACTGTCCTTGGACCTGCAATTCTCTTGTCTTAACCTCCCAAGTACTGGGATTACAGGCATGTGTCACCACACCCAGTCACAAACACTTTTCTAATATTTTCAAACTTTACCGAAATTATAGGGGTAAAGGGAAAATTCTTCTCTGCCCTCTAAAGGTTCAGTCCCATAAATTGACAAAGATTAGATAGGAAAAAAGCACACAAATGTATGAGTGTGCAAAAGGGGATATCAATGCATGGGGAAAATTACAGTAGAATTATTATGCATACCCCTAAATGATTCAGTAGCTTCTGTACGTCATTTCTACAGAGGAGGGCGAGAATGTGGACAATTTTGAGAGGATTAGTCAGTGGTATTAGGGAAACTCATGGGGGTTGAAGAACATACAGTGACTTGGGACAAGTGTGTTTGGTTCACAGAATTGGCAATTGTTGGTAAATGATTCTCTTTGGAATACTGAATGAGAATGAGTCAGAAGACAATGGCATGTGACCAAAGCCTAGCAAGGTGTGTGGACAGACCTCAGCCTCGTTTTCTGTGATATGAGTTTCATTAATGGAGACTTAGGAAGGGACCAGAGGTAACTGTTTTCTTCCTTGAAGTCCAGACATTAAGCAGACAAGAAGGATTCAAAGGAAAGTCTTTCCTAGCATTTGCTACTCTCTATGTTCTCAATTTAATATAATCAACATTTATATCAGAGTGCCGCATTTTGGGGTGACAGTCCCTGGACTCCTTCAAAATACATGAGTTTGTTTGATCCCCACATCCATCTTACAACATCAGCAATTTCCCTCCTCATTTTGCAGGGTGCACAATTGAGAGTCAGAATCAATGATGTTGAAGTTCAGAAACCCTTGAAAGGTTCTCATGAGACTGTAAATTCTGTGAAACCTCCTGTGTTTTGAAGTAGTATTTTCTTGTGTTAACGTGGCAGGTGTTTCTAAAATGCCAAAGAGGTATTAGGATGGCAGTTATGATTTTCATATACAGTATTTGCCACAAAGAGAAAACAGCCACGTGCAAGAGGCATTAAATAGCAAAAATCCAACTGTAAGCAAAGGTAGCGGTCAGCTTCCTCCCACGTTCCCTTTCTCAGATCCTCGCCTGACTGTATTTCATGTGCC
Organism: Glis glis; assembly: GCA_004027185.1. Taxonomy (NCBI): domain Eukaryota; kingdom Metazoa; phylum Chordata; class Mammalia; order Rodentia; family Gliridae; genus Glis; species Glis glis. The sequence continues at coordinate 17,667 of PVJS01007193.1, read as the reverse complement.
CACTCCTGTACATGGTCAGAGTCTGCCATGGTTTTATCTTCCCAGGTCCAGCTCTTTCAGAATTGTTTCAATTTGGCACCTATCTTATAATCTGCCTAGATTGTACATGACCATTTAAAGCATCCTGACCCATCTCAACATATTTCACATACCACTCAATAATAATTGACAGCCTTGGATGTAGATGAGGCGATTGCTCTAGAGCCCTTTGGATGGAAGTTATCTTTTCCTTCTGTTTTAACTTATCTCTTTGGCTGCAGATGTCCCTCGTGTTTCATGCAGAATCTTTTCATTTAGCCACTGTGAATTTCTAATAAGTGAAATTCATTTTTCTGGATAGATATCTGTGTTTATTTCTCTTGCATGTGTCCTTGGGAGTAGAATCACAGGTCATGGATTCGGTATATTTTCGACCTTACTAGATACCTCTAGTTTTTCACTTTACTTTGCCACTAGGATGTCTGACTTTTGGTGGATCCATATCCTCCCTAAAACTTGCCATGAAGAATTATCTCATCATGATTCTAATTTGCATATTCCTAAAACCTAATAATGTCAAGCACCTGTGGTTTTTCTCCAGTTAATTGCCCTCTTTTGTGAAGTGCCTGTTCAAATGTTTTGCTCACATTTGTCTCTTTTTCTCATTAATTTGTAATAGTCATTTATATATTATGAGTATGAATATTTTGTCAGGGTATATGAATGTAGTCTCACTTGCTAGAAAATGGCTTGCTTTTTACTTTCTTAATTACATTTTTGGCCAAGTGAAGTTCTTTTTAAAAATTCTTATTTGTTTTTTTTTTTTTATTTTAGGTACTGAGGATTGAAACCAGGGGCATTCTACTTCCAAGCTATACCCCTGGCCCTATTTTAATGTGTATTTTTTAAATTTTGAAACAGGGTCTTGCTAAGTAGCTGAGAGTCTTGCAAAGTTGCTGAGACTGGCTTCAATCCTGAGATCCTTCTGTCTCAGCCTCCCAAGTACTGGGATTACAGGCATGTGCCACCATGCCCGGCAAGAGAAGTTCTTAAGATTAATGAAGTCTAAACTGTCAATCTTTGGTTTTATGGTTAGTGATTCCTGTGTCCTTGCCAACATTTGTATCAGGGAGACATGCTTCAATGTTTCTCCCAGGAACTCTGCTATCTTACCTTTCACACTTAGGTCTACAGTACATCTAGAACTAATGCCTGCATATGGTGTAAAGTAGAGGTGAAGATGGATATTGAGTTGGTCAAGAATCTTTGAGAAGACTGAGTAGAAAGCTAGTCTGCTGTATGGCTCTGAGAGTCTCAGCCAGGCTGATGGGAGCTCCAGAGCAAAGAGTGCCTGCAAAGGGTCCTGGATTCAGCAGGGATGCCTGGTGAGTGCTCCTGCTGTGCTCAACCCGTGGTTCAAGAGTCTTAGAGTGAGTGTGGCTTTGGGATAAACATGGCAGCAGATCCTAAGGCTGTGCAACTGGAGGCTGTCTGCTACGTCTCTCTCAGTGAGTCCTCTCTTGAAAGGAGATCTGAACATTGCATTTCCCTGGCTGCCTCAGGGATGAAAATTCTCAATATTTTTCTCTATAATCTTGAACATATTTGTTATAGTTTTTTCTTTTAAAAGTTTCTGTCTGTATATCTGAATCAACTATGGGCTTGTATTTGGTATCTATTGTTCTTCTTTGTTCTGATCAAGTGCCTGTTTAATCAAGACTCCTATTTCTTTTACCTAATAATTGACATTATATAAAATATTTCCTTTTTTCACAAAGGTGAAGAGATATAGTACAGTGGATCATTCTGCTATAGTAAGAGTTTTAGCTGTAATTCGAGCATTTATTTCAGAGTTGTTTTTACCCCTTATTCTTAAACTCTGTTTTGCTCCTTTAGGTAAACTTCTATGACAAGAGACTTCTGGAGTACAAAAGCAAAACTAATCGAGTTTATAAAGGATTTTCTAACTTGAAAAATCTTTGAGCTTCAGAATTGGTCTTCCCAGCATAATTGGTAATTGAAATGTCCACCATCTTAGCATTCTGGCTGTTCTCATCATAACGGACTTCCCTCCACACTAAGCTTCCCAACACATCAAATAGTGCCAGCTCCTGGAATTCTAAAGTACACAGTGGCCCCCTCTCCCTGGGCTCCTGCACATGTTCCATCTGCCGGGCACAAATGTCCTCCTCCATTTTGCAGCCATATTTACTTGTGCTGATGAAGTGCCAAGTTCGTGATCCCACCAAAGACCACCAGGAGCCAATTCCGATGCAAAGCACACGAGGGTCCTTTATTCAAGCTCGAGCTTGGGCTCCTGACGTGCACCAATGCAGTGGTCACAAGGAGAAGCCCCTCGCTCTCCGAGAACAAAGCTTTTATCCCTTAAGGAGGCAGCTCACCCCACCTTTACATTGATAGGTTAGTTTAAAACATAAGCTTGTTGGCGTTCCCTGGTTGGTTTAATTTTCGCGCCTTAGGTAGGGGTCATCATTAGGGAAGAATTAACCCTATATGGTGACATTTAAGCTGATTGGTCGGGCCCGCAGTACCTTTCTCAGGAATGTCGAGGATGGGTGGGGGCCTGCTGACTCTGGTCAGAGTGGCCTAGCCCGAATTATCTGGAATTCCAGACCCAGGTGTGCTTGACACCGATTGGCTGTTTCTAGGGGTTGCTAGGGACAAGATCAGATTAGCATACTTAATGGATTCTACAGGGTATGGGGCAACAGGCTATAGAAACTTAACTTCTAGAAAAACAGATACTTAGGCCTATCTTACTTAAAGCTTTAACTAAAGCCTGTCATGGCTTCACTTTGGTTCTTCACTCCTCCTTCAAGATTCTACCTAATCCCGGCCAGATGTGCAGAAGCTTCCCTTCCCTGCAGAGGGTACCAGGGAGCATTTCCTCCAGCTGACACCCTTACAGTCTGTACCACATTTCTTTCCTTGTCTGTCTTCCTCTGACACTGGAAGAAGGGGCCCATGTGGTTTGTTTGTCCAGGAACAAGACACATGACCAGTGTATTAACAACTGCTTGTTGAATGAATGAGTGATTGGCCAAATAAAAGAGAAGCCGGGTCAGACCCTAATTGAACAACTACATATTCTAAAATGATAAATGCGTTGAGGATGCTAGATCACAATGCTTTCTACCCTGTGTGCGCATACATAAAGATACTCACAGAATGGTTGATTCTAATCTCAAACCTCTTAACTTCCTCCTTCCTTCCTCCATCATGGGCCTATCATGTTTGAGACAGATTTCTAATGACTACATCTATGATCATTTGGCTTATTGCCAAAAATATAATTTAGGAAATGGTTTCACTCTGAATGATAAGCAAATCCTTTTCATTTTAGGGCTTAACCTAATTTAATCAGAGGTCCTTTCAAGCGGTAGGCTCAGTTAGTGATGTACCTCTTGCAGTTGAATCTACTTCCTCCTGAGATGCATCCTCCAGATGCCTGAAATAGGAAGAACCAAGTGAAATTCATCACCTTCCTTTGAAAGCTTCACTTTATAAGGTGAGAAAGTGACAAATAGATCCCCCCCCAAAGACTGTGGGACTCTTGATGCATATAAACTCTTCTAGATGCTTTCCTTGCTTGAGAGTAATCAAGACCATCCTGCTATAATTTATTGCAAAGTCAGGAGTCACTCAATAACTTCAAGGCCAAATTCTCTTCAATTCATTTATTGCTTTCATTATATCTAGTTGAATGCTGCAAGGCATTTTAAGTAGTTTGGGAATTATATGTGTTTCTACTAGAATATATTAGCTAGAAATAATTTCCCTTTGCTCCCTGCCTTGTCAAATTGTAAACATCACATACACATCTCATCAAAATTAAAACAATTTACTCAAATACCTTGTGCATCTTTGCATGAGTCAGAGCATCCTGGTGTAAGAAGCTGTTTCCTGCTGCAAATTAAGCCCCTGTGAATTTTCCCTGATGAAAAACTAAGGTCCCTGAGGAGTGGCCTGTGATGTACTGTTCTTGCTATATCCTTGATGCTAGAACAGGGCCTGGAACTCAATGCATTATTTCATGAGCCAGGGAATAATATGAAACACACACTGGAGATGAAGAAAACTAAGGTCATAGAAATTAAGTACCTTGTACAGGATCAAGCCCTGAGGGCAACCCAGGAATCTAACTGCAAATCTTTAATCTTAACCACCTCTTGACTATGTCCTCCTCCAGCAATGAGATTTTTAAAAATTTATTTAACCCAAACCTACACTTGGCAATTCTGCCATCTTTTGGACTCCTTTTAAAGATTCTTTGAGGAAATAGGTACCATTCTAGGATAATCTCCTGCAAGTCTTATTTTAAAGATACATCCTTATGTACTCCTTAGCTTGTTTTTCATCACTAGACAGAGAGCTGTGACTGGCATTTACCTAAAACAGAATGTTAACAACTTACGATTAGTGTGCTAATTATGCAAAGTGGCCACCAATAGCCCTGACACCCAGAAGAGACCATCATCAACTCTCTTATAGCGCATCACTTGTCCACTGAAGCCAAATTCTGGAAATTCTCCCTAGGCGAGCTCCATCTGCACTATTCCTCACAGATGTTTATTTTGCTGTTGTTGATATGACTTTTCTCTAAAAACTCTGACTACGCTCCCACAATGCTTTATCCTAATTGAAAACCATACACTATTAAATATATGGAGCTTTGTAGGTAAGACTCAAATTACAAAAATACAGAATGTTCTCTCTGGAAAGGAAAGAAGAGACATTTATAGAGTCTAATCCTTTAATTTTACCCACTTAGAAGCTAAAGCTTGAGAAGGCAAAGAGATGCACGTAAGGCTAACAGGTATATTATGTAGTGTGGTAAATATGTGTTAGGAGGTAATAAGGAAATATGTGGTAGTAGAAAATAAGGTGGTAGTATTTAGGAGAAGAGGAAGGATACTGAGAAGGTAAGACTTTAAAGTAAAGTGAAGCAATGCAGGCTGGGTTAACAGAGCTTTAGGCAAGAGCATGCCTGGCACCTTTTAGGAACAACAAGGAGACCTATGTGACCAGGCAGAGTGGGCAGGACAAAGAGTCCTGGCAAAGAAGGTCAGAGAGGTGGGAGTGGGGTGGTGAGGAAAATCCCCTAGGGTTTAAGTATTTAAGTAGTTGGAAAGAAGAAAGGACATGTTCTAGGAAACTGCAAGGAAGTACATAATAAATACAAACATAGAAATTAGAAAAATTAAGCCAGGTGTGGTGGTGCATGCTTGTAATCCCAGTACTTGGGAGGCTGAGACAAGAGGATCACAGGTTCAAGGACAACCTCAGCAACTTAGAGAGACTCTCAGCAACCTAGCAAGACCCTGTTTCAAAATAAAAAGTAAAAAAAAAGGGGGGAAGGAGGGTGTATCTTGGAGGTAGAATGCCCCTGGGTTGAATTCCCAGTACCATAAAAAAAGGAAATTAGTAAGATTAAGAAGGATTAGAAAGATTAATAATACCACATGTTGATTTCTTTAACAGACTAACAATAATCAAACTTCTTTCAAAACTGATCAAGAACAAAGAAAGAAATTACAAATGCATAATATTATAAGTAAAACATAAGAGACAGGCATGGATAAAGTTGACATATAAACTATAATAAGAGAATACAGTCAATAAATTTTTAAACAATGGCTATCAAAACACAGACAAAATGGATGAATTCTCCAAGAAATTCATCTTTGCAAGGTTGATACCCTAATAAATAGAAAGCCTATCAGAAGCACGCATGCACACATTGCTCATTTAGCCAGCACTTATCAAAACGTATAACTATGATGCACCAATAAATGTAATAAATTAAAAAAAAGAAATAGAAAGCCTAAATAATTTTATTGATATTAAAGTAATTGAAACAATAGTATGATCTTTCAAAATAAGTACCAGACCCAGATGGTTTTATAGATGCATTAGTCAGGATTCACTGGAGTAACAGAACTCACAGAATGTGTATATGGTAAAAAGGGGTTTTATCAAATCAGCTTACAGTCTGAAGCGGTGTAGTTCCAAGTAGCCGCCTGCACGTGGAGAGCTGGAGGAACCAGCAGCTGGTGGAGCTGTCCAAGAGCTGGAGTCTCAGAATAGGAGCGACCACTAATGCAGTCCCTGTGCAAGATGGAAAGCCAGGAAACTCTCCAGAGAAACGATGGTGAAAGTCCAGTTTAAAGAGCTGAAGGCCGATATCCCAGGTGAGGGCAAACACGCTTTCTTCAGGAAGAACCATGCGTGCATTTATGCAGTTTTCTCCTTTTAATCCAGGTCCTGTGTCTACAGAACAGTGCTGGCCACATTCAGGGCACGACTTCCCCTTCAATCTGCCCTTACAAAAGCCAATCATCGCATCAACAGAAAGTCACAAATTATCGGTGTTTCATGATCCGGTCAAGTTGACAATCCAGATTAACCATCACAATAGGTTTTCTACTGACAGTTATAAGTTCAGAACATTTTCCTCTGGGCTAGAAAACAGAAAATTCTCTCATCTTTCTCAGAATAACTTTGAATACAAAGCTAGAGACTGGAGTTTGAGAGTAGAAAAATTCAGCCCACTTAACTCTGCTATAAATATGAAATTCCTAGACAAAATATTAGCAAATCAAAACAATATATAAAATATAATACCCACAATTAAAGTAGATGTGAATCAGGAATGCAAGACTATTTTAATTATGCAAAATCTAACATTAAAAAGTTCCATCTAACATTAAAAAAAATCAAAAGAGAAAACCCCCTGTGTGCAAGTGAATAGCTGCAGAAAAAGCATTTGACACAGTTTGCCATAAACACAAAACTCTTAGTAAATTAAGCCTAAAAGCAAATTTGACTTGATAAAGGGTATGATAGTCAATCTAGTTTGTCAACTTGACCTGATCATGACACACCCAAGATCATGTGACTTTGGGTGTGTAACAACAGATTAAACAGAAAGTCCTGCCCTGAATGTAGGCAGCAGGATTCTGATAGGTGCAGGACTTAGATAAAAGAGGGAGAAGCCACGTAGAGCGATGCACGACTCTTTCCGAAGAAAACGCATCTGCTCTCGCCTGAGATCCTCGGCCTCCGGCTCATAGAACTGGAACTTCACCATTTCTCTGAAGAGCTTCTTGATCTTCTGCTCTCGTCTGAGATCGTCAGCCTCCAGCCCTTTGAACTGAAACTTCACCATCGTTTTTCTGAAGAGCTTCCTGATCTTCACATCTTGGACTGGGACTGAATTAGTGGTTGCTCCGATCCTAAGACTCCAGCTCTTAGACTGCTCGACCAGCTACTGGTTCCTCTGACTCTCCACGTGCAGTCAGAACTTGGGACTACATTGCTTCAAACTGTAAGCTGATCTGATAAATCCCTTTTTCAAATATACTCATTCTGTGAATTCTGTTAATCTAGTGAACCCTGTCCAATACAAAGGGTATCTACAAATCACCTACCATATGTTGCTTCCCAAATAGGGAAGGATTAGAAGCATTATATTTAGCTTTTGGTCTTTTCTCCGCCATAATGGTTCGTGCTCCTGATTCGCTTCTTCACCATGTCTTCACACAAGACTTTCAGGATCAAGCGATTCCTGGCCAAGAAACAAGCAAAATCATCCCATTCCCCAGTGGATTCGGATGAAAACTGGTAATAAAATCAGGTACAACTCCAAGAGGAGACATTGGAGGAGAACCAAGCTGGGTCTATAAGGAATTAGACATGAGATGGCACACATATTTGTGTTGTTATCAAGGTCACAATAATCTTACCAAATCAGGCTGAAAATGTCACTAGACAGTTGGGCATATTTAATTATGAATCTGATCTCCAGCTATGAAAGATACATAGTACTGGGTTTGCTTGTTTCAGTAATAAATATGTGAAACTTTTTTTTTAAAAAAGAAGCATTATATTTAAAATCAGGACCACAAAACTGTCTTGAGTCAAGGATTTTGTGCACTGAGATGAAGCAAAAACAATTCACCAAGCTGGGTACAGTGGTCCACGCCTGAAATCCCAGTACTTGGGAGGCTGAGATAGGAGGATTACAGTTTCAAAGCCAAGTGTCCTACCTTAGTGAGAGCCTGTCTTAATATAAAAAAATAAAATAGGGCTGGGGGTATAGCTTAGAGGTAGAATTACCCTTGGTTCAATTCCTAGTTCCATAACAACAACAACAAAAAAAGTCTACCACCACCACCAAAAACAATAATGATAAAAAAAAATTGCCAGTTTACCAAAGGAGCTTTTCTAACCCTGGGAACTCAGAGAGCACCTGATGGTTGGTGCCTTTAAAAGCCAGCACAGGGACGAGAAATATGTTAAAAAGTAAATATAATCTTATTTTCAATTGGGTACAAACCTCCTCATTATAGCTATTTTTCTAAAGTAGTAATGGCTCTTTCTGTCTTCACTTGATGTTGTGCTTTCAAACCAAAGCAATAATTTAGATTATGGTTTGCTCCTCTGGTACTTTGAAAAGTCTAATTTTAAAGAAGACAAATGTAGAATCAATGGGCAGAGGAATTAGGTTTGGATGTTACACTCTCTTTAGATTTCCTTGAAGACGTTCCAAACTAGAAAGAAATGGGAGGGAGGATAGGAAGGAAAAAGAGCCATTTAGCAGATCATTTTCCCAGGAAGAGAGGGGAGGAGATGCTCCACAATTAACAGTTGGCTTAATGAAAGATTCCCCATTTATCTTTCCTCTTAATGGTCCGCCCACTTCTCTGCTTCTCCTTCAACATTGACCTTAGAAACACAAAATCCTACTCACACAGGGGTGGGGCCCCAAACAACTTGTTCAGTGGATTAATTTTCTGAGGCTGCTGTCAAAAATTACCATAAGCAGGATGACTTGAAACAACACAAATTTATTTTCTCACCATTCTGGGGACAAGAAGCCCGAATTCAGTATCACTGAACCTAAGGCAAGTTCCCAGTGGGGCCATACTCCCTCCCTAAGCTCTTGGGAAAAATGTGCTTCCTGCCTCTTCCAGCTCCTGGTGATGGACAGTCATGCTTGGCAGAAGCAGGGTCGCATGGAAGCCAGCACCTTCAGGTCTTCCCCCTGCTCCATCTTCTCATGGTCTTCTCCTTTGCTTCTGGTCAAATCTCACTCTGCCTCCTTCCTATAAAAATGCATGTGACTACATTTAGGGACCACATGGTTAGTTCAGGATAATCTCTTCATCTCAATATCCTTAACTTAATCTCCTCTGTCAAGACTCTACCATGTACAACAGTCAAAGCTTCCAGGAAATAGGATCTAGTATCTTCGGGGGCCACCCTTTAGCCCGCTACACTTAGTTTCTTCAAGTTTCAGTTTCCTTATCTATTAAGCCAAGATAAGAAGACCAAACACTGGGGTGGGGTGATGTGAAGCTTAAATGAGAAATATTTCAATGTATACAAACACATACACACAATTCCAGTATGTTCAATAGAGCTTAAGAGGCTGTAATTGGGCTGGGGTGAGGGGTTGTAGGGTGAGGGGTACAGCGCTTGCTTAGCATGCATGAGGCCCTGGGTTCCATCTGCAGCACCACCAGAAAAGAATTTTAAAAAGCAGACCAGAATTGATCTCCATAAAGCTTTGTGAGCAATGAATATGTCTTAACTCTGCAACTTGAGCTCTCAAAGATATAACTCAATTTATATTCAGTTTGATTTTTATCTTCGTATATCTCCTTTCAGTTTTTCCTGGACGTTTTGCTTGTCTGTCCATAAATTCTCAGCTAAAGACACGATGGTATGTTGCACAATTCCCTTGTTGTATAGAGTTCTTTGTCTGAAGGCTGAGATGATTGCATTAGATGATGGGCGCTGCGTTTTTCAATGAGTCAAGTGTGATGGAGAACAGACAAGGCTGTTCCCTTCCTGCCTATTTTCCTGTAAACCATGCTTTATCCATGTTTGCTAGGTTCACTGCAAGGGAAATGTTATTCATGTCAATACTATCTCTGCGATTTTTCACCTGGGAACAGAAAGCAGAAGTCTCTCTGGTATCTCTCCGATGTGTTTGGTTGTTTCGGGATTTTGCTTTCCCTTCTCTCATTTGCTCAGATCATGTCTCCCGAGATTCTGGTTTCTCTGCTCAGACAGGAGTGGCAAGTGAGGACCTTTTCCACTTTGAGGTAAGTGAGATTCAACCTGACCAAATATGAGGTTGAAAACCAAGAGTGTATCTGTCAGCAGCATGAATTAATCAAAATGTGCCAGCTTGGACAGCATGTAAGTACAGAGTCCTTGGGCCTGAGGATCGATGGTTGCTAAAATTTCTAACAGATCGCTCAAATCTCAGCATTCGATCACCAGGTCAACATCTTCCTCCCTTTCCAAGCATTTTCCATTCTGTGCTCCGTGATGTTAGGAGAAAAGGATATAGGAAACTTGGGATTGCTTGATGGCTCCCTAATATATCTCTTCACCCCTCCATTAATATTGTCCCCATTCCCTTCTCTTAGCATCAACATCCCTAAAATAGTGAACAAGGCATTCTTCTTCAGCCACCAATTTGTACTGTAGGATCTTCCAGTCCTAATTCTACAGGCATTACTGAACTGAAAACACTTCAAATACATCATCAAATTAAATTGCCTCTCACAAATCCCTCATCTTCAGTATTCATCTATCTGGTAGGTTTTGTGTTGTTTTCTATCCCTGGCTTTGTGCCCTCACATTTCTTACTCCTCATTCTCTGTTTTTCAACACTATTCAAATTCTATTCTAAACTCCCTCACTATTTAATTTTTTCTTCCTCCTTCTAGAACCTTCCTTACGTTGTGACTTTGGTATTCTCTTCTTTCTATCTCTCTTTACATTCTATCCTTGATGTCTACTTTGTGATTTCAACAGCTACAGCCATGTTGGTTTGGGGCTTACATGTTTTAGTTACTCAAAGCCTTTGGTGAAACAGAGAATGTTTACAGAAGATAAGTCTTTTCTCCAGCTCTGATCTCTTCCTCTCCTGTCCAGATACCTCCTGCACATCTTGACTTGTATGTGCATCTCCACTCAACAAGCTTAAAATTAAGTTTGTTATCTTGTCTTTCAGACCAGCCCCTTCCCTTTCTCCATGTCCTAACCTCTCAATAAACCTGAGTTAATACCATATATTCATTCATAAGGTTCCTTTTACTTTCAATCAATTATGAAAATCTCTAAAGTCTCTCTCTAGATGGCCATTCACCAAGTAGCCAAATTTACTTCCCAGCTTTCTTTTCAGTTGCTTAAATATGAAAGCATATATATATATATATATATATATATATATATATTTAGGTTCTGTGGTTTGAATCCAAGGGCATTCTACCTCTGAGCTAGACCCCCAACCCTTTTTATTTTTTTATTTTGAAATAGGATCATGCTAAGTTTTTGAGGGTTTTGCTATTTGAGCAAATAGGATCCTAGATTTGGCCTCAAATCTAGGATCCTCCTGTCTCAGCCTCCCAAGTACTGGGATTACAAGTGTGCGCCACCATGCCCAGCTTAGCTAATATTCATCTCAAGTCTTAAAATATTGGAGGGCATGCATTACTTGGTTTATTCCTCTTTAAAAAATGAGCTGAAGTTTCCATTATCCCCAACTGTCAAATATGCTTCTGAAATGTCAAGTAAATTGTCAAATGCCACACTTCTGGTAGGTGGGCTGGCCAGGAGGGGACCCAGGTCATATCATGCCAAGGACTCTGCTATCTAGAGATTTCCTAAGCTGCAGCTGTGCTCCTTTATTATAACCTCTGAAATGTCTTACAAATAAACTCCCTAGTAAAAGCAAATACTATCTGAAAGCTCTTTTGGATTCATTTCTACAGTCAATTATTTCCATGAAGAATTTTCTCATCCCTAAATCCCAAGTGAATTGACTGCTGCTCTGCACCGTCCTTTCTCTGAAGTGATCAGAAGGATCACTTCCTGGTGAATATCTCAGCCTCTGTGTTTACACTGCTTTTCAGACACAGAGGACATACCATACCATGTAGGCTCATCGGACTACTCATAGTGTTCAAGTTCAAAATTTGCATCCCTTCGTTTCCCAAAAGAAAAGACATGTCTATCACAGAGCCTTGGCCACAGCCGGTGCATAACAAATCTTTGCAGAATGAATCATTACTCCATAGACTTTTGGCTTTGTATTTAAATAGTTTAAAAGTTTTGATTTTTAGGAAACAATTTGGACGTGTCCAAGGTGTAAAATGATAGTGTGCATTACCTTCAACACATTATTCAGCTTTGAAAGCAGACTCTGTCAACCAGTTTCTCATATGTCCTGACCCATCTGCCTAACCCCTCTATCTAAATTTGTCTTCATTCACGTTTAACTTTCTTGTGGTATATGCATGAATCTCTACATGTCCTCGCAGTACACACCCCAGTGAAAGCAAATTCAGGAGGAGGCAGAAGAAACAGGTGACTCACTTCACAACCTCTCCTAGGTCTGTAGTTGGATTCTTGAAGGACTTGCTGGACTAATATTCAGTTGGAACATGGGGTTGATAGTTATTTTTAGTCTGGAAAAACATATATGGTCAGCATCTCTGTTCCCAAGAGGCAAAACAGGAACATTTCCGAACACCAGCTGTTCCACAGAGTCTGAGAAGACTTGCTAGAATTCCCTGTTCCTCTTTCTCACTGATAGATATTTATATTTAGAAATTAAGTATCTATAGTAATTTCTTCCTCAGTGAAACATTAAGCATGCTACAGAAGAACTCCAAAAAGTACTTTCTCTTGTTACTTTCAGGATAATTTTTAAAGATGAGTGGAGCAAACAGTTCTGTTGTGCTATTGCACAGTCAGGTGATTATAAGTAATGATGATGTACTATATGTTTTTAAAAGCTAGAAGAAAAGATTTTGAGTGTTTTCACCAAAAAGAAATGATAAACATTTGGGGAGAAAGATTTATTTCACCTGATTTGAACATTACACAATGTATGCATGTATCAAAACATCCATGGTATCCTAGTACAATTTTTATGTTTTTATGTGCTTGTTAAAAGTAAATTTAATTAAAAAAGAAAGTCATCTTCCAGGACATCTTCCCTGGAACTTAAGACCTTTTTTATAAAATTAATTATGTTACTATTAATATATGTACAGTATAAAGAATATAATATAATGTGAGACATAGAATTTCCCAAATATAATATATATTATTATTTATTTATATATTATAACACATAGTATAATAAGAATCTTTGGATTTTGATATTTTACTTATATAATTGTTTTGTGTATTCTCCTTTAATTTAAAATATTTATGTTGTTTTAAAGGAATATTTTATAAAAAATAATATTATGAACTCATTACTCAACTTAAGAAATAAATTGTTACTGATAAAATATGTCATCCTAGGATCTCCCTCCATAATGTTTATGTTCTTATTCCTCGAGTTTTTTGTTAATGGGTTAAAATAGTTTAATCACATTTGTATACATATCCCCAAACACGACATGGTGAAATTTTGCTTATCTGTGGCTTTGTAGAAATGCTACAAAATACTATAGGCAGTATTTGTGAGTAAATATTAAGTACTATCGCAGGTAGCCATAGATCAATTTTTGTTCGTCTATAACATTGCCTTTTTATATGATAATTTATTAACTTATTCTCTTGTCTCCATATTTGGGTATAGTCTCGCATTTTGATGCAACAATTACTTCTTCAATGAAAATGTTTCTGTGCATGTCTCCAGATATACATGAGTGAAAGTTTCTCATAAGTACATAATAGAGCTAAGTTACTGGCTCATATGGCATGCAACATTTAAATTTACAGGATAATGTATGGTATTTCAAAGTAGCATGCCATAACCATGTTGAGGTGTATGTGCTTTATTGATCCACCCAATCAGTACTTAACATGATTACATTTTTATTGACAGTCTAATGAGTATAAATTAGTAGTCTAGTATCGACTAAACTTATAATTTTATGACTACCAAAGATGTAAACCATAACTTCATTTATTTATGGGCAAGTCATGCTTCTTTGCCTGTGAAGTGTAAGTTCAATAGGAAGCTTTTTCTACTGGATGGCTTGTCATCTTAATGATTTATGGGAGTTTATTATGTATTTTTAGTCCAATGCTTTAGTTTGCTTTAGTTTGTTTAATCCAATTCATGGATTTTCATTTCACCTTTTCAGAGAGTCTTTAATGAATGGAAATTCATAATTTTAATATAATCAAAATTTTTAAATTGTGATTTTATGGCCCAAATCACCAATATTCTCCTATAGTTTCTCCCAAGAGTTTTGAAGATCCCCTTTCATTTCATTTCAGAATTTATTATCTATGGAATACGAATGCAATTCCTTATTTTCTATATAAGTAACCAATGTTCCCAGTAGAATTTATTGAGTTTATTTTTCCAATTACTGCCTTATGCTATTTCAGTCAAATATAAGCTTTATATAATTTCTTGATATTGTGGCCCCTCTCTTAACTTTTCCGACATCTCCTAACACATCTCCCAGCTAGGGTCCTATTAGATGATTTGATCCTTAAATGAGATATTTCTGTTCTTAGACTTCTGTTTATTTAATTGAACCAGAAAAGAATTGCTGGTACTTGGCTGGTTTTGACCCACAAAAATAACAATGTGATTCAAACTAAACTAGAATCTCTGCAACTTCTATTCCAGTATCTTTAGCTCTATTACCAAAATTGCTTCACAAATACACAGTTCTCCCCTAATATCACCCCCGGGGTTTAAACTTAATTTTTCTTATTGTTTTGCTAGAGGCTACATTCAAGTTTCCTGCCGGCACCTCAAACACACCGTGTTCAGGCTTTAACTCACCTTTTTTCTCATCTCTCCCTTGGGTTTAGCCGTGCACTCGTTTACTTTTGAACACTCTTAAATTACACAGTGTCAGTATTTTTTTTTCACCTGTGCAAACTACTAGCTTCAGGAGCATCCCTTAGCCTTCCCACATTAAACTTTTGCCACATCCAATTAATTCTGTCTTTTTAGGCAACTTCATCCATTCTTTGTATTCCTTTAAAATTTCTCTGGTTCAATCCTGTCTCTCTTACCATGATTATTGCCACATTTTAATATCTCGTTTCAATTTTGTGCTACTCAATAATGGAGAGAGATAGAAGAGTTAAACAGATGGAGATGAAAATATCAGTTGTTACAGGGAGCTTTCTTTTGATTTGGCCAATTAAATTCTCTCCAGACTGACCCTACCACCAAAAACAACCACATTTAAAGAACAGCTACCTAGAGGCACTAAAGAGTGCTAAAAAAGTGGGCAATGCGCAGAGGGAAGTCAATATTTGAAATAAGGGCACATGGTATGGGATGCATTTCCCATCTTTTGGCTTTATTATTAGCATCAAGTCAGGCCACAATCAATTACAATTGGAATGAGAGACTTTTCTGAAAAAGCTATCATGTGTCTGCCCTGAAAAACTAGAAAATAGAGTTCTGGGCAATAGCAGCTATTGGAAAGTGAGGTAGGAATATCAGTAAGAAGCAAGCTAGTGAACGAGACTCTTAAATTTGGTATGTATACTCTAGCAATCTTTGTAGGTAAACTGGGAATTACACAGACATGGAGAATACTCAAAGCAGCCCAGCTCCAAATGAAATAATTGAATGGAGACTTGAACTATTACTTAATTAAACGCCACATAATCTGTATTCGATGTCCATAAAGTGAATTTCTTGCCAAAATAAACAAAATAAAAATCAGTGCGCCTCTGAAGATTGCAGCAGAATCTAATGTCTGGATAAAATTCAAAGTTATGGGATATACTAAGAACCATTAAAATGTGAAAAAACTGCAAGGCAATCCAGGTGTTAGAATTAACATTCAAACATTTTACAGCAGAATTAAGCTCAATGAGTTAAAAGAAAGTATGCTTATAATGAATAAAAGAAAAACTCTTGGTAAAGAATAAAAGACTATGAAAATTATCAAATGGAAGTTCTAGAATGGAAAAATAACATAACAGGCGTAAAGATCTCCTTAGATAGGCTTCTCATTGAGTCAAGAGAGGAAAGATAAAATGAACGTGAGGTTGAGTTAACAGAAACGATCATGTCTGAAGATGGCTGCCATGGTTTGGTGAGGAGTGTCCCCCAACATTCTATGCGTTAAAGGCTTGGCCCCCAGGGTGGAGCTGTTGGGTGATGGTGAAAACTTTAGGGACTGGAGCCTTGTTGGAGGTCTTTAGGTTGTTTGGGTCACACCCTCAAAGAGGATCTCAGGACCTGCCTTTTCCTCTTATTATTTCGACTAACTTCTTGGATGGGGAGGTAAGTAATTTGTTTTGCCACATGCTCCAGGCCATTGCTGTCTGTCAACCCCACCAGAGGCCAAAGCAATGGGCCCACTCAGTCTTAGACTGGTATCTCCAAAGAGCCAAAATAAGCCTGTCTTTTTCCCTTCCCTTCCCTTCCCTTCCCTTCCCTTCCCTTCCCTTACCCCCCCTCTTTTTTTACTTTATTTTATTTTATTGTGGTACTGGGGATTGATCCCAGGGGCATTCTACCTCTGAGCTATACCCCCAGTCCTATTTTATTTTTGAAACAAGGTCTCATTAGGTTGTGGAGGGCCTCACCAAATTTCTGAGACTAGCTTTGAACCTGCAATCCTCCTGTCTTAGCCTCCCAACTACTAGCTAAGCCTTCTCTTTATAAGTTAATTATTTCAGATATTTAGTTACAGTAATATAAAGTTAACTAATACAATGGCAGAGAAGAAACATTGAAAACAGTTGACAGATCCTTACAGACCTGTGAGACAATAGCAAAGTATAATGTCTAATTGGAATTCTGGAAGGAAAGAAGAGAAAGAGTGATGCATATGTCATTTAAAATATAAAGACTAAAATATTTCTCATATTTGGTAAAGTAATAAATCTATGGATTCAAGAAGTTTAGTAAATATTAAGCAAGACAAACATGAAGAAAACCATGCCTAATCACATTTATTCAAATTGCTAAAAGCCAAACATAAAATCTTTTTTTTTATGTTTTTATTGGTTCACTGTAGTCTCACATCACAATGAGTATCAGTTTGGTGTTAACATACATGCACACAGCTCTTGGTGTCCCTCCCCCCCGCCTCCCCCCCACCTCCTCCCCCACATGTAGCACTGAGAATGATGTTGGTATAATCTCATATGTACACATTGTTTATGACAGTAATTCCATAGATTCACTTTTTTCTTACCCTTCCCCTTCCCTTGTACCCCTTCCCTTGGACCACTGGGGGTTCTCTGTTGTCATTGGAGTCTCTTTTGTGTCCCCACTACTCCCTAAATTGCACATATTAATGAAAACATATGTCCCTTCTTTTTTTGTGATTGGTTAATCTCACTTAACATAATGTTCTCCAGATCTTTCCATTTTCTTGCGAATGCTGTTATTTTGTTCTTCTTTATTGCTGAGTAGAATTCCATTGTGTGTATTTCCCATAATTTTGTAATCCATTCATCTGTTGATGGACACCTAGGTTGGTTCCATAATTTGGTCACTGTGAATTGTGCTGCTATGAACATGGGTATGCATATATTACTGTTGTTTTCTAGTTTCAATCCCTTTGGTATGATACCCAGTAGTGGTATAGCTGGATCATATGGTGGATCCATTCCCAGTTTTCTGAGGAATCTCCACACTGATCTCCACAGTGGTTGAACTAGTTTGCAATCCCACCAACAGTGTAGAAGAAT
>PVJS01007192.1:0-57002 GCA_004027185.1 Glis glis | reverse complement strand
AGTGAGGCCTCCGCAACTTCGTGAGACCCGGTTTCAAAGTAAAGTATAAAAAATAGGGCCGGGGGTGTAGCGTGGAGGTAGAACGCCCCTGGGTTCAATCTCCGGTACCGCAAAAAAAAAAAAAAAAGAAAGAAACTAACATTACTTCTTTCAGTATCTCTTCTGCAAGCACAGCTGCGTAGGTTCAAATTGCACACCTGCCTGGCTGTGTGACCTGGGACAAAATACTTAACTTCTCTGTGCCTCTGGGCCTCAGTTTCTTCATATGCAAGTTGGAGATGAAAATCACATTGCCTATTTCAGAGGGCTGTTGAGAGCATTCGTTGTTACAGCACTTAACTGGATGCCTGTCACAGTACAGGTGCTGAACAAATGCTTAGATTCCTGTGATTACAATTTCTTCTATGCGGATTTTCATCATTATAATTTTTTAATAAAATTGAGTATTACCATTTCATAACGAGCTTTTTTCACCTCATAAACATTTTCTATGTTTAGATTCACATAACTGCAATGTTTTCTGGTAAGATGTTTATAATTACAGGTTTTATTAATATCTTTTCTATGTTTCAATTTATACAATTTAAATTTCCATATTTATGTGTTTGTGTGTGTGCTTGTTTTGCAAAGCTAGAATCTTGTGTTTTATGACCTGCCTTTTTTTTTAGCATTTAGACAGTTTATTTTTATTTATCTTTTTAACATGCTTTTATTGGTGCATTGGAGTCTCACATCACAATGAATATCTATTTGATGTTAATATACATACACACAGCTCTTAGTGTCCCCCCCCGCCTCCCCCCACCCATATGAAGTACCGAGAATGATGTTGGTATAGTCACACATGTACACATTGTTTATGATAGTAATTCCACTGATTCACTTCTTTCTTGCCCTTCCCCTTCCCTTGTACCACATCCCTTACCCCACTGAGGGTTCTCCATTACCAGCCCGAGTCCCTTGTGTGTCCCCACTACTCCCTAGGTTGCACATATTAATGAAAACATATGTGTGACCTGCCTTTTTCTGTTTGACGTAACATGGAGAACCTTGCCCCACAACGTTGAATATTCTTTAACCACATGGATTTTAATGTCTGCATTGCAGTGAGCCCAGGCAGTGGTCTGAAGTGGGGCAGGAGCAGAAGTGTATGAACAAGGGTACAACACCGGTCAAGCCCTCATCCCTGCAATACCCACTGAGTGGCCAGGCCCAGGGAAGGGCCACACAGGCCACCTCAGTGTCAGCAGCTCCTAGACAGGTGGCCCGGGCACTCTCAGTGTGATGATGGGACCAGCCCTCCCTATCTCCTCCCCTGCCCACATATGGAAACTGGGCCTTGCGGCCCCACCCCGGAAATCACAGAGGGCGTTTCCTTCCTGGAGGCTGTTTGTTCCAAAGCAGTCCTTTCCTGGACGGCCTGAGGTTCCCCTCCAGCCCGCTCTCCTGAGAAGCCAGCTCTGAATCACAGGCCAAGGTCCAGGCCTGCTGACGAGTTTTCCAGGTATCCTGAGGGCCTTTCCCCTAGGGATGTCAGAGAACAGGGCTGAAGGAATCCAGGCCCAGGCCCCAGGACCATCTACCTGGATGAGGGGTGGGATGAGAGCAGAGCGAAGGAGGCATGAGTGGGAGTTGTGCAATGGATCCAGGCGGGGAGGCCCAGAATCACGTGTGCAGAGTGAGGGCCTGAGAAAGATTTGGACTGATACCCAGCTACGGAAAAAGGGAGAAGCCAGGTGTGGTGGCACACCTCTATAATCCCAGTACTTGGGAACCTCAGACAGGAGGATTATGGGTTCAAGGCCAACTTTGGCAACTCAGCAAGACTCTGTTTCAAAATAAAAAATAAAAAAGGACTGGGAGTGTAGCTCAGAAGTAGAATGTCCCTGGGTTCAATCCCTAACAACACAAAAATAAGAAAAAAATTTTGGTTTTTTTAGTACTGGGGATTGAACCCAGAGGCATTCTACCTCCAAGTTATACCTCTAGCCTGATTTTATTTCTTATTTAGAAACAGGGTCTCACTAAGTTGTCACTAAGTTGCTGAGGCTGTCCTCAAACTGGCGATCCTCCTGTCTCAGCCTCCCAAGTACTGGGATTACAGGCATACGCCACCACACCCAACTAGAAAAAAATTTAAAATATCACTATAGCTCAACCAGTTGTCCAAGCCCCAAACTTAAGTTCTTTCCCCCACCCCACCCCCACAACCCTCCCATCTACCTGCAGCATGTCTCCATCCCCATTACCCTCCTGAGGCCTGCTGTCCAGGCCTGGGTAACTTTTGTGATGGCCACAGCTCATAGGTTTCCCTGTTCACCCCCAACCTCGTCACCACACATTGTCCCGTCTAAAGAGACTGTCTAAAACACAAATCAGACCAAGTCACTCCTCTTAAAGCCTCGCTGTGCTGGAACTGCCCTCAGGTTACAAGCCAGACTCCTGGCCTGGCCGGCGGCGGCGGCGGCGGGCCCCACATGCTCTGGCCGCTGCCCACCGCCTCAGGCCACCTCTCCCTCCCACATCCCACCCTGGCTCCCTGGCTTCCCTCCCAGCTGTGGGACCTTCGCCTTGCTGCTCCCCTGCCTGGCTCCTTCCCATCCCTGTCCCTCTGCCTCAGCCCGAGGGGTCTTCTCCCACTTCCTGCATTGAAAGCACCCTCCCACCCACGCTCTGGCCCACAGCCCTTCTTTGTCACCTTCATGTCACTTATCAGGACTCTGATTACCTTTGTGTTTTTTCTTCTACTTCTGGAATATAAGCCCCAGGGGGAGGGACCGCATACCTCTCTCTTTTGGGGTACTGGGGATTGAACCCAGGGGCAGCTACAGCCCCAGCCTATTTTATTTTGAAACAGGGTCTTACTAAGTTGCTGAGGGTCTTGCTAAGGAATCTGCGATCCTCCTGCCTCAGCCTCCCAAGTACTGGAATTATAGACATGCACCACCACACCTGGCTCTCTTCTCTCTCCTAACTCCTCTGCTTCACTCAGAGAAGCAACTTGCCTCCTGGAATGTCACTCCCCAGCAAGCCCAGGGCTACCGCCATGCAGCCCCCAGCCCCCATCTGACATGGAGGCTATCCCAGCAAAAATAATTTTTAAATGTCACCATAGTCCAACCAGTTGTCCAGGTTCTGCTGGACTCTGCTCTGGGCTCTGGTTCCTTGGGCCTGAGGTAGCATCCCACCCCTCTGGGCCTGTCAGCCACGAACAGGCCTCCCCTGCAAACCAGAGCCCTGCCCTGCCTCACTCAGAGCGCTCTGCGAACACAGAGCTCTTACCCCCAGAGCCCTCCAGAGTCGCCCCACTCTGACCAGGGCCTGTTCTGGAGTTTCCAAGGGACCCAGGCCTGCTTCCTGGGTGAGGCTGGGGCAATATGGAGCCTTCAGCCTAAAACCTGCGCATCTGGACCTGCCCCATCTGCCCCGCACTCCCAGAAGACCCTCTTTATATGAAGGAGACCATATAAAGTCTTCTTTATATCAAGGAGACTGAGGAAGCAGACCCAGCCACCTCCTTGTCTTGCCTTTGAAGAAAACCAAAGATTCTACTCACCACCAGGTGATGAAGACACACGCATCCCCTGTCACCTGCTACTCCCTCTCCACCACACACACACACACGTGCACGTACGCACGCACATGCACAGTTCATGATCTAATATCTACCTTCTCACCCTGCCATCTTGCTCCTTGATGCAAAAGAATTGGCTACTGCCTCTGCCTGCCTGGCACTCCTGCCCCCTCCTCGCACAGCTGGACTCCTACATGACCTGCAATGGCCTGCCCAGTGGTCCCTCCTTGGGGCCATCAGCCCTGATGCCCCCAAGCAGAGCTCTTGATGCCTGGAGTGCCACAGCAAGTTCATCCGATTGCAAGTCCTTCTCTAGACTGGCAAAAACACCTGGGTCTTAAGGTAGGCCCAGGCGGGGCCACGCCTCTCAATGTGACGCTTGCAGTAATGGAGGGCTGTGTGTGGCAGGTTTATGGGAGCCAAGGGCCAGAGTCCTGGGCATGTGTGGAGACTGGAGGCACAGCAGGTTTCCAGCAGGAGTCCCAGGCAGAGACAGCGCTGCTGGGGGTGAGGCGAGACTCCTTCAGGGTCACAAGCTGTCCTTCAGCTGAGTGTAAAGTCCACAGGCAGCAGGTTGAAGATAAGGTAGTCTCAGAGGTAGGAACCTGGAGTTCCTGAACATCCTCATCTGCAGTGATTAGAAGTCCAGATTTCATCCCAAGAGCAATGGGAAGCAGTGAAGAGTTTTAGGCAGAGGAGTGGAGGATCAGATTTCCTGTCAAGGAAGAGCGCCATCTACAACCAAGAGGGAGGGTGGCGCACGCTCACTCATAATCTCAGTACTTGGGTGGCTGAGACAGGAGGATCACAGGTTTGGTCCCCTCCAAAGAATAGTGAGACCCTATTTCAAAATAAAATAAGGCTGGGGTTGTAGCCCAGAGATAGAATGCTCTTGGGTTCAGTCTCCAGTAACACACACACACACACACACACACACACACACACACACACACGAAAAAAAAATGGAAAAGAGACAGGGAGATTGTTGGGGGACTGTTGCAGCGCCATGGACAGAGGAAGAGAATTTGATGGGGACCTGAAGAAGGCTGTCGCAGAGGATGAGAGGAGGTGGATCTGTGTACTTGCTGAGGAGGGACTCACAGAAGAGATGATGGATTGTGCATGGGGCTGAGGGAGGACTCAGGGATGACTCAGCCCCTGCTGCAACATACAGGTGAATACTGATGTCTTCACTGTGACAGGGACATGGGAGTAGGGGTTGAGTTGTTTGGAGGAAGATAAGGAACCTGGGCTTCTTTCCGAGGTGTCTGTGACCCTTCAGGTATATGCTACCACCTAGCACAGTGCCTGGCAGGCAGGGAGCCCTAGATTTGACAGGAAGTTGTAGATTGAATGAACGAATGAGTTCCCCACATTTGTAGCCTCAAAATTTCAGGAGGATGCTTCTTTCCCCTCCTACCAGAGTGCCAGCTCCCCTGCCTCAGCCAGGATGGCTTGGGTACCTGGAACTGTCTTTGGGTGGAAGCATCAATGGTCAACCCCCAGGTGAATGGCCTGGCCGCTCCATCCTCCCTGGCACCCTCCTCATGGGGCAGCTTCACTGTAGAAGGCCCAGGCTCAATCCCGCTCCCTCCCCTGGCTACACAAGTTCCTATGGAAGGAGACCCACAGGCCCCCAGGGCACCCCTCAAAGGCGTGGCAGAGTGCAAGATGCTGAGGATATAGGTGGCACTGCCCACAGATGTCATGTGGACCTCGGTGGTAGGCTGAACTCCCACCCCACCCTACCCCCAGATCCTCATGAGACACCTGCTGTGCTCACACTGACCTGGGGAGAGACTCGTGGGGAGGACGGGGCCTGGCTGGAGCTGGGTAAGAACGAGGGCTTGGCTGGACACCCAAGCCTGTGCTGAGAGAGGAATGTAGCTACGACCTTGATGAAGTTGGCCTGGGATTGGGAGAGGCAATGAGGGAACAGGCCATCATGTCCCGAAAGAAGCTGCGGGAGATCCAAGAGGCCGAGGCCCAAGGAATGGGACAGCGGGGAGGTCAGGAGGGCAGGTTCCCATGACTAGGACCAGCCCAGCAAGCACCTGACCTCTGGACCCAGAAGCTGGCTGCCTGGTGGACTCTCCCAGGGGCCCACAGCAGCTCAGGCGGGGGAGGCCCCTGGCTGGGATTCAGTCTCTGGGCTTTAGACCATGCAAGGCAGTGTCAGTCAAGGTGGGGGGGAGAGCAGGCTGAGGTCTCCTGGGCTGGTCCCAGGGAAGCCAAGGATGGGATGCAGGATGCAGATGCAGGTTCCACAGGACTCTCTAACCCAAGTCAAACACTGGCCGGGGCCTGAGCCTCTGTCCTGTGAGGATCAGTCTCCACACTGCATCTCCTCTCCCTCCCCTGCCCCACCTGCCTTGCCCCTTTGGTCTCTGTCTATGCCTGACCTCCCTCCCCGGGCTGGGAGTGCCCAGAAGGCAGGGAGCCTGGCCTACCCTGGGATCCAAGGGAGATTCTTAAGTATAACAAAATACAGGGGCTGGGTATGTCCTTGAATAGGGACAGAGGGATGCCTCAGTTTCCCATCTTTGTCGAAGCCAACCAGGCATCCATAAGGGGTCCGGGGGCAGGGGGGAGGTGGAGAAGGAGCGAGAGTGGAAGAATGAGAACAAGAATGACTGAGCCGGGCCGGGCGTGGTGGCGTACGCTTGTAATCCCAGTACTTGGGAGGCGGAGACCGGAGGATCCGGGTTTGCGGCCAGCCTCAGCTACTTAGTGAGGCCCTCCGAAACTTCGTGAGACCCGGTTTCAAAATAAAGTATAAAAATAGGGCCGGGGGTGTAGCTCGGAGGTAAAACGCCCCTGGTTCAACCCCCGGTACCACAAAAAAAAAAAAAAAAAAAAGAATGACTGAGCGGGAGGGCGCCCTGCTGGGTGGAAGGGGACAGTAGAAAGGACAGAACAAGGAAAGCCCTGCTGGAAAAAAATCTCAGCCCTCTGTGTAATATCTGAGGTGCTCCCGTGCCTGTCCCCATCTTCTTTGCTCACAGGCACCGCCTGGCCACACATGGTCACATGCCCTGGGCACAAAATATATGCACACAGCACACACGCCAAGCACATCTTCCCACAAGTCTGGGATGCACCTCCAGCTGGCCTGCCATCCCCTGATCACAGAACCCAGACTCCCCAGGCCATGGCGCTCTCCCTTTCTGCTCCCAGCTCCAGTGCCTGATGCTGACCTGAGGCCCCAGGTGAGGTACCCAAAAGACAAGGACAAGGGGTCATACCTAAAGCCAGAGACCAAAAAGGAGGAAGCTGGGGGCCAAGCTAGGCATGGGCACTTCCACAGTTCCAGCTCAGTCTTGGGTGGGTGGTGACCTGGGAGGCCTCCCCACCTACTAGAGTCCAAAGAGCACAGGTGTGGCTGTCTCCACAGCCTCATCACCACGGGGCCACCTGCTCACCAGCAGAGCGCTGCTGCGGCAGCCAGCAGAGAAGCCACTTACCCTCCAGCACCAGCACTGGATCACTGGCCCTAACACCAGCTGCCTTGTGATATCGGGATAGGCCACCGGGGCACGCAGGTAAGGGAAGACCAGGGCCCGGCCAGCCGCAGGGGATCGCAGGGCCGGTGGGGACAACTCAGTGGCTTCCCAGGCCAGGACCTCTCTCCAGCCTCTTCCCAGACCCAGGCAGGAAGATCGACGAGAGGAGGGGCTTAGGACTCAGCCACTGGCCAGTTGGCCAGGAAGCAGAGAAAGGGGCTCTGAAAGTGTCTTCCATGTAGATACCCCTTCCCCGCTCCAAGCCCCTACATTTGGAGGACAAATGGGGGGCAGGGCTACAACAGTTCCCCATGTCACAAGGGGCCAGGCAGGCCAGAGCCAACCCCTTCCTTCCCTCAGGGTTGCTATCTCTAGCAGCAGCTGTCTCTCCACCTCTGCTGGCCCACAGGGACCCCTGGTGTGGGGGGCAGGGAGGGGCTGACCAGGACAGTGCTTGTTTCTCTTCCGGTCTAGCAGCGGAAGTGGGTGTCACAGCCTGGGGAAGGTGGTGGTGGTGGTGGTGGGGTTCCAGCACCCCTTCTTGCAGAGGAAAGGGGTCCTCTCTAACAAGGGAACAGAGCCCCAGCGCCTCCTCTACATTCCCGTGATTGTTCACTGGCGATTGATTTCCCATCACTGAGTCACCTTATCAGATCCTCTGATATTTTCCTCACAGTCCTAGTAAATGGGTGTGGGTGCTCTCTTACACTTTGCCCAGAATATCCCAGGGTTCTGTACAACTCAGTGCACCACGCAGATGTGGGGAAACCCACAAAACCAACGCTTATTCAGGATGCATACATGCTTCGTTCAGATAACACGTACCATTGATCCACGTGTGTCTAACCCTCACCTCCCACACGTATGCACGCACATTTAATTCTTTTCCATTTCAACTGTTACGTGTTCTAGACCCCTCTGTGCCAACTCACTGCCTAGTCACAAGGGCACATTAAAAACAATTAAAGCATGGCGTATACATACAGCCACACAGGCCTGGGTTTGTTCTCTATTAAATAATTACTGTGCCCCCAGGCTTGTTGCCCTCTCTAAGTGTAGGAGTCCTCATCTGTTAAATGGAGATAATAACAGAACCCACCTCATGAGGTTGTTTTGAAGATTGAGTTGCTGTAGATAAAGCCAGTAGAACCGTGCTCAGCACTCAGCAGCGACTAAGCACCAGAGGGCAGTGGTGAGGGTTGGATGACATGGTGTTTACGAGGGGTTCACGACAGTCTGCTGCTGCTGTTGTTGTCAGAGAAGAATGTTCAAGACTCAGGGTGGTATTCGGAGGGCACTCTGGGCAGGGTGGTAGTTAAAGAGGGCTTCACCAGGGAAGTGATCCATGAGCTGGATTTAAAGGTTGGGGTGGGGAGGAGCTCTGGGAGAGGATAAGGAGTATGAGAAGGCACAGAGACAGGAGTATTGGTTGGACATTTGGAGAAATGCAGGTCATTGATAAGTCCCATAGAGGCCCATCATAGACAGGCGTGTGCACACATGTACACACATACCTCCTGAGAGCATGTTATGGGTTAATATCAGCTTCCTCCCATCAGCAGATCTGAAACAGGGCTGAACAAGAGAGCCCGCTCTAGCAGGGAAGGCTGCTGAGCCCTCTGCCCTCCTTACAGACACAGGTATAGCCCACTTATCCAGGATCATCCGCATCCAGATCCAGGGTAGATCTGATCCCGGATCCAAAAAGTGGGAGGCCTGGCAGAGTCCAGCCATACTATATCCTCCCAAGCTGGCCCTCCCTTCCCTAGCACAGGGTCTTCAGGGCCAACCACGATGGAGTGCTCCTGAAGGGAGGATGCTGTCAGCAGATGGCTCTGGAAATGCCCCCTGCAGCCAGGAGCTTTGGGTCAGCCCCAGAGCCCCCAGCTCAGAGCAGAAGTAGCTCTCTGCCCCCGCTGTGTCTGGTACTCCTCTCGCCAGTTCTGATGGCTGTCTCTGGTTCACTTGCAGTTCTAGGCAGCCGTCCTCAGCAGCATCACCATGTCTCGGCCCAGCAGCAGAGCCATTTATTGTAAGCGGTCCCCTGGCCCCTGTGTCCTGCTCCGCTTGGCTCCCCACTTAGCTGAACCCCCCCCCATCCTCTGGCCTCCACTTCCTTACCTGACAGCCCTTGCAGTTGCCCAAGCCTCATCTCACTCCTCTGCCACTTCCTGCCCCTGGCTTTGTACCCTGCAGTGCACCGGAAGGAGTACTCCCAGGGCCTGACCTCAGAGCCCAGCCTCCTGCAGCACAGGGTGGAGGTGAGTACCTTGGAGCCCCCATGGAGGTTTCCAGCTACACCCAGAGTTCCATGTGTCTACTGTTCTGCCAAACACAGATACCTCCCATGTCCCTGCCAAGAGCCTGACCAGGAGGAACCCTGTGGACTCGGATCCAGCCAGCCTGCAGCCCAACTGAGCACCCGCTAAGTGCCCAGGCTGAGGGGATGGGGGTTGGCAGAGCAAGCCCAGCTGGAAGTTAACAGGGGTGGGTGTCTGCCCCCAGGCAGGAAGGAGTAGTAGGGAGACTGGCCAGGAGGCACCTACAACCACCCCACTCGGCCCACCAGTTTCCAGTCACACCTTCTGCCACACCCATCTCCAGGGAGTTGCTCTTTGCTCAGGATCTGCCTGGCTAGAGGAAGGAAGGCATGAGGTCTATAGCCCTCTGGAGCTTGAGAGGCCAGCCAGGCACAGTGGCACATGCCTGTGATCCCAGTACTTGGGAAGCTGAGATAGGAGGATTGTAGGTTCAAGGCCAGCCTCAGCAATTTAGCAAGACCTTCAGCAACTTAGTGAGACCCTGTTTCATAATAAAAAAGGGGGGCTCGGGGTGTAGCTCAAGGTAGAGTGTCCATGGGTTCAATTCCCAGCATGAGGGGGGGGGCGCTGTGGCAGAGGGGAGTGTCTGGGCTGTGCTCCAGGGCTGTGGGGTGAGCTGCTGGTCCCACCCAGGAGGATGACTGGCACTTTGAGGGCTAGTTACCTGTAGGGCTGTCAACACCACAGTGAAAACAAAGCACTGGCTACAGGCCAGAAGATGCAAGGCTAAGGACTTGGTGGGGGGACACCATGTGGAGTAGAAACCTTCCCCACCTGGCAGCCTCACATATTAGGGCTCTAATGGGGATCGAGCAGGGAGCAACACTGGAGCCTGAGCCTGGAAACCCCCTGTGGCAGTGGAGATGGGGCTCCCAGGACAGCTGGGGAGAGGCAGGGAGCATTTAGCTTCTTCATGGGGTGGGGGCTTGGAACTGACTTCATAGAGGCCCAGCAGGTGAGAGCAAGGATGACATGGACATCAGGGTCCCCGGAGCTGTTGGCAGTGCAAACAGAGAGAGAGAGAGGAGCTGAACCCAAGCAGGGTCTGGTGGGGAGGATCGAGAGGCAGGAGGCCAAGGTGGGGAGGAGGGGGACTTAGGAAAGGAAAGGGTCCCATAGAGGAGGGTGGCACAGCCCATCAAATGATCAGGATAGCAGTGGGCAAGGGCTCATGGGAGACTGAGATCATTGTGGTCTCTCTGGGTAAGGGTCACAGAGGATGGCTTGACCTTCTGAGAGACCCGAGGTGATGGATTGGCAGAGGCAGGAAAGGCATCTGGGTATGGGGAACGGTGGACACCGGGCTGGAAGGTAGGCTCCCACATGCAGCAAAGGAAACCAGGAACAACCTGAGGCTCCTCGGCCCACTCAGGAGTTCAGGCATTATCTGCCAGGTGTGTGGAGCCCACATCCAGCACCACCCAGCCACCCACAACTGTCCTTCTTTGGAGTCCTATAATCCCTCTTGTGGCCCCTCAGCCTCAGACCTGGAGGCCCATGGCTAGCTGGATCGCTTCTACATGGCCTCTCCCTGTCCGTGAAGGAAGCCCTGTCCGGAACCTGGGACCTCCCCAACCAGGGGGTCCAGGACATGCCTTCCTCCTCTGCTGCCTTTCCCCTGCCCACCCCAACTCAGGATCCCCTTCCCAGACCTTCTTCCAGTCTGGCCCTCCTCCTCTTCCCTTAGCATCTGATGACATGTAAGCTGGGGACACAGAGAGTCCAGGAGCCCAAGGATGCCCTCCAAAAGCTGCAGGAGATGGATGCACAGGGTCGGGTGTGGAGCCAAGATCTGATCCTGCAGGTCAGAGATGGCTGGCTCCAGCTGCTGGACATCGAGACCAAGGTCAGCCCTTCCGCAGAACCCAGCGTGGGCCCTGGCCAACCTGGGCCATAGAAGAGCAAGCGCCAGGCTCCCCGGCTCCACCCCTCCCCATATAAAAGGCCTAGAAAAAGACAGGCGACAGGGTCCAGGGACAGAGGCACAAGTCAGGGCAGTCCCAGGCCATCAGAGGGCAGGGGCAACCCCCTTGGGAGCCCCCAGGCACTAACCGGACTCTCAGCAGCCTCACAGTTGACCTTTCCACCTGGCCTAGGAGGAGCTGGACTCTTACCGCCTGGACAATATCAAGGCCATGGATGTGGCACTCAACACCTGCTCCTACAACTCCGTCTTATCCATCACTGTGCAGGAGTCTGGCCTGCCAAGCACCAGCACTCTGCTCTTCCAGTGCCAAGAAGTAGGGGTGAGTGGCCACTAGGGGCGGGGTTCCATGGCGCTCTCTCTCTCTCTCTCTCTCTCTCTCTCTCTCTCTCTCTCACACACACACACACACACACACACACACACACACAGCCTGGCTGACTGCTGCTTCCTCCAGGCAGAGCGGCTGAGGACCAGTCTGCAGAAAGTCCTAGAGGAGGAGCTGGAGCAAAGGTAGGCAACTTCCGCCCAGCCGCCCGACTTCCAGACACAGTCCACCCTCCCCCAGACCCTGGCCCTCCATGCAGAACACTCAGAAGCCTGTGGCCCAACCCACCCAAGCCTAGAATTGAGAAAGTGCCAGGGCTGAGCTGGGCCCAGGGGGCACTAGAGACTGTCCCTGGAGACTGCTATGGGACCCAGGAGAGCCAGGGCACTAGGCAGAAGTCAGGGAAGGTCCAGATGGAGTGCAGGGAGCAGGGGTGGGGCTCCTAGAGAGAGATAGTGGTGCCCCTGGGTCCTGGGACAGGGTGTGGGCTGGGCCTCTGTCCCCAAAACCTTGTTAAAGATGTGTCCCTCACCAGACCTCGGTTTGGAGGCTTTCATCCAGGCCAGAACAGATGGAGGGGGGCTTCTCTGGAAAGGCCACTCCCTCTGAAGCAGACACCTCCTCTGGAGCAGGGGCCCCCTCCAGAACAGCCCTACAGGATGACCCCAGAGCACAGTGAGTCTGGGGAGTGGGGCAGGTGGAGGAGAAGGTTTCCATCGAAAGTCAAAGATGCTCTAGGCCCCTGGTCCCCATACATTGCAGGCCTCCCACTGTCCCCAAGGCCCCTGCCACACCACCCCAGTGCCCAAGAACCAAGAGCCTTCACTCCACCTCCTCCAAGGCGGTCCCCATCCCCTGAGGACCCAAGGAGGGATGAGGTAACTGCAGATGGTCTGGGGTTTGCTCAGGCTTTCTGTGCCTGGGGTGAGGGAGGACGCCAGCCTTCCCCCTCCCCCAGGAGACCAGGGACCGGGGGCGGCCAGAGCAGGCCTGGACTGAGGAGAGACGGGGAGGTCTGGTCAGACCCCAGGCTGGCCCTGAGGGGTGGGGTTGGGAGTCCCAGGATGGGCCTAACTGCCCGCTCAAGGCCACGGGTTATTCGGGGGCCAGGAGATGCTGAATCACGTCCTGAAGGACATCGAGCTCTTCGTGGTAAAGCTGAAGGAGGCTGAGGGAAAGGCCAGCCATAAAAAGAAGAAGAAATTTGGGGGTAAAAAGAGTAAGTCTCAGAGAGGTGAGTGCTGAAGGCCCCTCCAGGGGAGAAGGGGAAGGGGTGTCCGGGATGATCGTGACCTCCAACTTTTGCCCTGCTCCCACAGGGATAACAGAGGCACAATATGTTGACTACTTCCAGAAGATCAAGTACAGCTTCAACCTCCTGGTCTGTGGCTCCCCAGAGACCCTCTGCCCTCTGGTCTCAGACACCCTGGGTCCCTCCCTTCTCCAGCTGCTCCCCCTCTGGAGACTTCTGGAGAGTGCCAGGCTCCCAGTCAAGAGCAAAACAATTATGGGTGCTGGGATCCTGGTGAAGGTGTTGTGGGATGAAGGGTGGTGACAGACCTTGGCCTGTGTTCCCAGGGAAAGCTGGCCATCAGACTGCAGGAGACGAGCGCTCCCGAGTTTGTGCACATCATCTTCCAAACTCTGGACTTCGTGAGTGGGGAGGGGGCAGTGAAGAGGGACAGGCTGAAGTTGAGCAGAGGGAGGAAGGAGGCTGGGGGAGGGGTGGGGAGGGGGAAGGGGAGGCTGCCTGCTGCCCTTGCTCAACCCAACACACCCTCCTCCTTGACTCCCAGACACCATTCCTGCAGTGCCCAGCACCTCCAGCAGGGGTCAGAGCCAAGAACACCAGGGCCCTGAGGGAGACAGGCAGGGGGCAACCTAGTAGGGCTAGGGACTCTGGGCCCTCTCCCTCTATCTGGCCTCGGTTTCTTGACACTGTCCATCCCTCCGCCAGATCCTGACCCAGTGCCCTGTGGCTGACCTAGCAGCTCAAGTGGTCTCACCCCTCCTCACCCCGAAAGCCATTGACCTGCTGCAATCCTGTCTAAACCCATCTGAGGATAAGCTCTGGAAGGGGCTGGGCATGGCCTGGTCCACCAGCTGGTGAGTGAAAACAAGGCCTGAACTGCATGGGGGATGAGAGGCATGGGGGCAGGACACAGAGGTGGCCAGGTGCTATGTTGTCACAAGCCAGAAATATTTCAAAACAATTTGGGGGATTCTACATTGAGTTTCTAACTTTTTAGTAAGCTAAGTATGACCAGTTAAAAACAAAACAAGCTGGGCATGATGGCACATGCCTATAATACCAGCACTTGGGAGGCCAAGACAGGAGGATCACAGGCTTGAGGGTAGTCTCAGCAACTTAGCAAGAGCCTGTTTCAAAATAAAAAAGGCTGGGGGTAACTGGGAGGTAGAGCACCCCTGGCTTCAATCCCCAGTACCAGAAAAGAAAAGAAAGAAAAGACAAAAGAAAAAAACCACCATATTTACCCACTACTGAAGGAAAGGCATTATCTCAGAAAAAGAACAATTCTTCCCAAGAAAGCAAAGATGCCAACCAACCTTCTGCTAAACTTTGTTTTGTCAAGCCCAAAGTGAAAACTTTGTCTTAATCCAGCCCAGAATTTAAGCATTACTGACATAAGAGAGCTGCAAATGTAACATCAATAAGACTTGACAACCAGTTGGCAGGGAGTTAAGAGAGAAAGAGGTACCCCAAGATCCCAAGCAGTCATACTGTCAGAAGGGCATTTGGACAGGAGGCCACACTGATGAGGGCCATGGGGAAGGGGGGAAGTGGAGGTGTCAGGGGAACAGTCCACAGAGGCAGGGCACCTGGGCCCCCAGGTGAGAGGCCTGGTCTGGCTGTGTAGTAGAACAGAGCACAGATGTGACTAGCTGGGGTGGCAGGGAGAGGCTAACACTTCAGTAGGAGCCAGAACTCTCTTTAACAAGCACAGTGTGTTCTAGTCCATGAGAGACAACAGGGCCCTGGGAAGCTGTTACATGGAGGTGGCGAAAGGAAAAAGTTAAGAAGGCAGAAAGAAATTCCAGAGAGTTAAAAGGAGAACCAAAAAATAAAAGAAAAAAGCCAAGAGAGAAGAGAGTGTTAGAAAGACAGAGACATCGACAGGGAAATAAGTCAGTTTTTCTAGTACGTCTTTTGTCTAATGACTGGTTCTTTCCAATTCAGTCCCATTCAAAGGAGTTTTTGTCTGGTTTGTTTAAAGACATGAATTAGTTCAATACGATTTTTTTTTATTGTGGTGGAATGTATATGATACAAAAAATTGCCATTTAAGCACGTTAAGTGTATAATTTGATAGCATTAAGTATATTAACAATGCTGTGCACGCAATACCATTATCTTTTTCCAGAACTTTTTCATCACTCCAAACAGAAAGTCTATACCAATTAAACCGGATTTCTCCATTCCCCTCCCTAGCCTGCCTACCTCTATTTTACTGTCTCTATAAATATACCTCTTCTGGGTACCTCATACAAATGAAAGCGGATATTATTTTCCCTTTTGTGAATGGCTTATTTTGCTCAGCTCAAGGTTCATTCATGTCAAATTTCCTTCCTTTTATGGCTGAATAATATTCCATTTCACGAACATGCCACATTTTGTTTACCCATTCATTTGTCAGTGGATACTTGGATTGTTTAGACCCTAAACAATCTATTTTTAATGTGTTCTCTTGATTTAACCACTAAAAAGGAATATTTTATAGATTTTAAACTTCCCATATCATAGCAGTGTTCAGTCTTCCAGAACACCTTGTAGGCCAGGTGTGGAGCCCACCGGGCCACACAGCTGTGCTGGGCTCACATTGTCTGTGGGAATAGTCCTGGTCCTAGCACTAGCAAGGGAGGAAACAGAGGTTATGTAATAGATACAAACAAAAGGATCTCAAATACTTTTATTCAGCCCCTTTAACATTGAGTAAGAATGTTAAATATATCATCTTGTGTTTCAAAACCCAACCTTACTTCAAGAATAGGACCTTAGAAAAATGGATCAGCAGATGTAATTTTTTAAATACCCACAATGATGCAAAATAACTCCAGTACTCATAAAATGGTTTACATTGGTAAATAATATAATTATTAAGTCAGATATTCCCTTAGATGTCTCAGGCAATATTCTCACTGCTATAATCCAACAGACCTGACCACACAATTTAGAGGAAGGAAGATTTATTTGCTCAGAGTTTTTTGGAGATCGTATGGTTTAGTCCATGTGAGACCAGGGTCTGGAGCTCAGGGGCTGGTGGTGGGAAACAGAGTGAGAGAGTGAGGCTCTGCTCTCACATCATGGAAGCTGAGAGAGAGCAAGGGGAGGAGAGAACCTGCTATAATCCCAAGGCCACGCCCCCAGGGATCCCTCCTTAGCAACCAAGCTGGCTTCCAACATTGCTACCTTGTTTCTGTGACGGTTAGGGGGACATTCTAAATCCAAATCATTACACATGTTTTCTAATTTCTTAAAATAACCAGAAATGAATTAATGCAACAGAAAATAATCATCAAAGAGATGTAAAAACCCTCAAAAGAGCTGAATTTCTGGCAAATTATATTTAGATGACTTGATTTTTTTGTGTGTGTGATACTGGAGATGGAACCCAGGGGCATTCTATCTCCAAGATACACCCCTAGCCCTATTTTATTCTTTTATTTTGAAACAAGGTCTCACCAAGTTGCTGAGGGCCTCACTAAGTTGTTGGGGCTGGCCACGAACCTCCGATCCCCCTGTCTCAGTCTCCCAGGTACTGGGATTACAAGCATGTGCCACCACGCCCGGCTGACTTGACGTTTTAAATGACCCAAAGTTATAAGTAACACTAACTGCTGTGTTCATCCAGAAGGATAAAGAACAGACAAGGCGGTTGGGTTTGCCAATCAGGAGATTATCAGGATTTTAAATGGACTAGTTTCAATAAAGCAATGGTAGAGGTAGGAATCAGTTTGCAGGAATAATGACAGAAGCAGAGGTGAGAAGTATAGACAGGCTGTATAAACACATTCTCAGGAAATTTTGCAAGGAGAAGAGCATAGGATGACAACTTAAAAAGGAGTTTTAAGAGTCAGGCATGGTGGAACACCCTTGTAATCCCAGTACTTGGGAGGCTAAAACAGGAGGATTGAAAATTCGAGGCCAGCCTCAGCAATTTAGCAAGACCCTCAGCAACTTAGTGGAACCCTGTTTCAAAATAAAAACTAAAAAGGGATGGGGGTGCAGCTCAGAGATAGAATGCCCCTGGGTTCAATCCCCAGTACCAAAAAAAGAAAAAAAGAAAAAGAAAGAAAAGAAAAAAGGAAGGGCGGGAGGGAGGAGCTGTAAGCAGGGAAGACCTGAGCATGTTTCTAAGGCAAAGAAAAAGCAGCAATGAAGAAGATTCAGAAGAGGGAACAGTTTACACGTTCCCACTCAATAAACATTAGCTGCCACTTCTGTACCAGCCACACTACTAGGGAGACAGCCCCCAACAAGTTCAATATAGTGGAAAGCACAGACATGTAAGAATTGTTTGCAATAGATGAGAAAAGTGATAATCTAAGGGTTCTGATAGTTATCGGAAATATTCACCCCAAGGAGACAGGGAGAAAGAGCACCTTTCCCAAGGAGGTGAGTGGTCATTTCCCCGGCAGGCAGGTAAAGGCTATTCAAGCGGAGCAAACCCAGAGGCCACACACAGCACAGCCCTTCCCTTCCCGGGTCCTGTGTGGTGGCCCAGGAGGAGGCTGAGAGGCAAGTGCCAGCCAGAGCAGCTGTGCTGTGATGTCTTACGAGGAGAATCCACACACTACTTAACTAGAAAGAAGAGGCCTACTATGGGGACACTACAAGCCAAAATACTGCACATAACCCCAAGGGGGTCTCCCAGCCTTACTGTTCTGGGTTCTACCACTTTAGTTCAAACCACTGTCTTCCTAGGGAGGTGTATCTCTGCTTTGCAGGCGGTGGTGAGGCCGGCCCCCAGGTCCCCAATCCATGGGATGTGTTCATGCTTAACCGTTTGCTCCTTTGTGGGTGTTCTGGGGCCTTTCATCTGTGCACCTGGGCTATGTCCTCATTAGCTAAGAGATCCCTGAAGCTAGGCCTTGTCATCTGCTCCCTCTCTACATCCCACACAGGGGACATGGACTCAGCTTTGCTTCCCTCCTCCCCAGGGCCGACTGGACAGGCGATGACCCTCTGCCCTACGAACCCACATTCTCCGACGGCTGGCAGCCTCCAGAGCCTTCCTCCCCAGTAAGAGATGCTTGGTACAGAGCCCTGCCCAAAGTCCTGGTCTCTGGCTAGTTTCTGCCCTCACCATAGTCACATGACAACTAAGTGGTGGGTGGGTTTATGTGGGTACCTATGTCCATGGCTGTGGGAAGAGGCAGCTGTGGGATAGGCCTGTGGTCTGATAGCGCTCTCCTACCTGGCTGCCTCCTGCTCTTACTCACTCTCTGCTCTGTCCCTTACAGGCACCCTTAAGACACCAGGACTCTATTTCCTTCCGGTATGGCCCAAGCTTATTAGGGAATGCATGGCCATGGGGAGGGAGGGATGGAACGGAGCCTTTGGACCTCTGGATCGCTCCATCTCAGAGACACTCTCTCTTTTGGCCAGACACGGACATGTGTAAACAAACCCCTCCTCTACCCTGGGTGCAAAAGCAGGTTTTTACCTTCCTTGGTCCCAATCCCTCCCTTTCATGGTAACACCCACACATGCCTCTGATTTCCCAGAGCTCAAGTATAAAGTGCTCACTGCAGAGCTCAGATGCAAAAAATTCCATAGCTGCAAATGTCTTCAGAGATGAGTGACATTTCACCTCCTCCTGTCTTCAGAAACCCCCACTTCGAGTCCCACCTAACACTGACCTGCTATTGAACCCTGTGGCACCCCTAAAGTCACCACCAGATTGCAGCCAGGAAATATCTGGGGCTCTTGGGGCTGGAACAGGGACTCAGTTTCAGAGACCCGTTCTCCAGCCATCCTGACGCTCTCTTGTAGCAGAAGTTCTAGGTTAGGGAGCACCTCACACCTGGCTCAGGAGGAAACATACAACCATGGCCCTCAGCCTGGAGACCCCAACCTCCGGCCTTCTAGCCCCAAACTTGGCAAACCAGCCCTGAAAATGCAAGTCCTGTACGAGTTTGAAGCAAGGAACCCGCAGGAGCTGACCGTGGTCCAGGGAGAGGTGCTGGAGGTGAGGCCCCAGCTTGAGGCTAGAAGAGGAGGGGACAGTTGGTGGGAGCCATCTGGATATATTGCTGCTGGGGTGGGTGGCCTAGAGGGGAGAAGGGAAGTGGGAAAGAGCTGGAGGGAAAAAGCCCTTCGGGGAAGGGGAGACAGGCTGGACAGAGAGAGGCATGGGGACTGAGGTGGTGACTCTCGGCAGGTTCTGGACCACAGCAAGCGGTGGTGGCTGGTGAAGAACGAGGCGGGACAGAGTGGCTACATTCCCAGCAACATCCTGGAGCCCCTGCCTCCGGGGGCCCCTGGGGGCCAGGGCCAGGCATCCCCTCGGGTACTACCCAT
The DNA here is from genome assembly GCA_004027185.1 of Glis glis. Classification (NCBI taxonomy): domain Eukaryota; kingdom Metazoa; phylum Chordata; class Mammalia; order Rodentia; family Gliridae; genus Glis; species Glis glis. Next base: position 37,809 of record PVJS01007192.1, on the reverse strand, counting down.
CCTAGGCTACCCCGAAGCCCTAAATCCTGAGCTGGGGGTGGGAGTGGGATGATTCAATGACAAGTGGAGGAGATGGCCCTGGTTTGATTTGATCTATATTGTCACATGCTTACTGGGTGCCAGGTTTGTAAAAGGGCCAGAGCAGAGAACAGAACAGGGTCTCTGCCAGGCCAGAAACCCATGGGATGAATGGAGTGAGATAAGTGATTTGATGGGAGCCCAGAGGAGGGACCCAGATGTCGGGTGCTATGTGTGCCTGTGAGATGAGATGACTTCTGAACACACCCCCCCCCATTCTAGGCTCCAATGCTTCGACTTAGCTCAAAGCCTGAGGAGGTCACAGCTTGGCTGCAGGCAGAGAACTTCTCCCCTTTGTGAGTGCCCAGCCCCCTGGGTATGGAGAGGGAACCTTGAAAAGAATCCAGATGATGACCGCAGAAACCTAGAGCCCCAGAATGGGTAGTCTGGCCTCCACTGTACTTGGCAACTCCACCCCAGGAAGTCTTCTGAGTGAAAGACTACAGAAGCAGGGGGTTGCCTAAGTCTAGCTTACTGGGGAACCCCGCCATGGTGAAGGCAGCAAGGATCAGGGTAGTGAACCCAGGAAGAACCTCAGCTAGCAGCTCAGCTGCCCCTTCCCACCAGAACATTCTCTTCCAGAGGACTTCTGTCTTCAAACCTGGGAGTCTTAAAATTAGTTGAAGCCAAACCAGTGGGACTAACTCCCATACTTTCAGATGCCCCATCCTATGAATTTTCCTGTAATCCCAACTTCCAAGTCCAGGTGGCCCCCTGTCCACCCAAATACTAGGCTCAGCATCTTTCCACCTGACCACTGATGGCTGCTGCTATTTCTGTTCACAGCACGGTGAAGACCCTTGGAACCATGACAGGGAACCAGCTGCTCCGCATGAGACCTGGGGAGCTACAGATGCTGTGTCCACAGGAGGCCCCACGGGTCCTGGCACGGCTGGAGGCTGTCAGGAGGACGCTGGGGGTGAGGACACCCTGGGATTCTGGCTCTAATAGGGAGGGTCTGGTCCTCCCTGGGTGAGATTAAGAGTGCTGGGTGGCCAAGCCAGCAGGCCCAGCCCTGGGTGGAACTGAGTGTAGCAGGTTCTGGGCATGAGATATCCCTCCAAGGGGTTTGGCTTCATGAATTTAGATATGTGTCAAGGTTCCAGGTTTATTAGTGCCTTGAGCTCTGGGGCTCCCCCACTTGGCACAAGACTTGTCTGAACCCTTTTCTTCCCTCAGATAAGCCCTTAGGCACCAGCTCAGACACCTCCAAGACCGAACCCTTCTCACATGCAAGATGGAATATTTGGTGCCCTGTAGAGCCCTGAGAATTCCTCTTCCAGTTCCCTAGTTTGCCGCAAACCACACACCCCAGCTCACACAGCAAAGAGGATGAGCAGGCCCAGATGCCATGGTGAATGGCACCCCTTCTTGCTGTATTGGGGACCCTCCCCAGTTGTTATCTATTTATTTTACCTTGTTCCTAAGCCTGGCACATTTACACCTAGGCCTATCAATCTGTTCAGCCCCTCACCTTCCTAATAAAAGCACCTTCAAGCCCATCATATGCTTCCTTTGTAGCTTCTTCTGGGCCTGATGGAAGCCAGAGGCAGGGAGGCGGGAAGGGCTGGGACACTGGGCATAAAATAGCAGCAACTCTACATCTATCACCAGGCCAAAGTGTCCGAATGGGAGAGGAAATTCACACTGCAACCTGGAGCTGGGAATAAGCATTTGGGAACTATGGTCCAAGCCCTCCTTATTCTCTTTCTAAATAAACTCCATACTGAGGCTATGCTCACCATCTCATCCTTCTGGGTACATGTCTCCCAGTGTCGTCCAAGGCACCCAGCACAGCTGAGGGCACAGAACTTCACAGCAGCAAGGAACACTGGACTAACAGCTGTAGGTTTTGGTCATCACGCTAGCTGATGATCCAGAGGAGCACTAACAAGCAAGGCAGGTGCTCCAGGCTCCATCTGGTGACTTCCTCTTTCAATGCAACTTTTATCCCTGTAGATGAGTGAGCCAATCTTGAATTCCATCCCCAGCTTGTTACTTCAGTGACACATCAGGAACACTGAACTGGAAGGTGGACATCCCCCGGTTGGCTGTGTGAACTCTACGAAGTCACTTCACTCTCTGGGTCCTTGTTCTCTCTAAGATTAAGTGAAGAGTTAGGGTTGTCTGTAGCTAACATCTTTTAGTGGAAATAGCCTACTTTAATCTCAAAACTGTTATGGAGCCAGATGTGGTGGTACACATCTGTAATCCCAGTACTTGGGAGTCTGAGACAGGAGGATCTCAAGTTTGAGGCCAGCCTCAAACCTGAAAGTCTTAGCAAGACTCTCAGCAATTTGATGAGACCCTGTTTCAAAATAAAATAGGGCTGGGGGCATAGCTCAGAGGAAGAATGCCCCTGGGTTCAATCCCTATACTACTACTACTACTACTACTACTACTACTACTACTGCTGCTGCTGCTAATAATAATAATAATAATAAAAATAACAACAACTGTCATGGAATGAACCCCAGTCTCCACACACAAGAGCTATAATTTAACTGACCTAATCTACAGACAAGGCTTGGTGTACATATGGATTCAGAGGCCCCTGGAGGGTTCTTAAGTCTCTCCTAGCTGAGTTTTTCCATGGCCTTACCATTGTCTGGGGCCCAGATTGCTCTGTTTTTAGGCTGCATATGTCATTCCCTCAACTCCCTGGCCTCAGAAAATCAAGCCTTGTGGGTGGTAACAAAATAGGAAAGCAAAAATTTTCCCTCACAAAAGAGAAAAAAAGTGAGACCCTTAGGGTCTGACTTGTCAAGGGCAAACTTAGCCAGAAAATTGGTTTCTTAGAATGGGGAGAGGAGATATTAACCCATTGCCCCTGGGGCCTCAGAGCTGAAGAGCCCTACAAGCAGGGAAACCCTCCAGGACCAGGAAAAAATATATAGGGTTTAGCCCAGTGTTCCCCGGGTTTCACAGAAAAGCCTGAGGTGATGCGAGGGGCTGCTCAGACATCCAAGCACAGCAGAACTAGCACAGGCTAAGTGCTAGACGGACCTCAGTGTCGCAGATCACCCATGGGAACCTGACAACTCGCTAACCTCTCTAGGCCTCAGTTTCTTTTTCTATGAAATGGGAGTGACACCAACTTCGCAAAGTTGTCATGAAGTTTAAATTGAATAAATTAGCTAACATATATGAAACACCTAGCCTGGCATATCATAGGTGCTCAATTAAGTGCTAGCCATACCTCAAGTTCATTTGTGGCTGGCCTTTTGTTATCCTGGGAGAAGAAACCCAGCCATTATAAATTCACATGTTCCTGTGTGTTTTCACCTTTTTCCCTCTCTTCTTTTTAGCAAAATGTCCTTTAAAAAAGTTCCAGGTTTACTTCAGCGGACCTAATAAGCAAAGGTGATTTGCTAGAGGTGTAGGGGCTCAGAGCCCTAAATGGCCATACTGTGAGGGCTGGGCAGAAACCCAGGAGAGCAGCTCTGGCCTCCCGCAGAGCTCCCCAATTCCGGCACAAATCCTCTTTCTCCTGCCAGCCTCAACATTGTTACAAATCTGTGCTCATCATCCTCTCTGCATGAACACAGAAGCCTAGTTCTTCCCAGGACTGCAGGGGCCTCCTACAGATACATCTCTTGTTCTATCAAGGTCACCATGACCCCACCCCCATGTTGCTAAATCCAACTATTATTCTCAGTCTTTATTTTCCTTGACTATCAGCCACATTCCACATAGTTGCTCACTCCCTTCTTCAAACACTTCATTCAGTTTCCAGGGTACCTGCTTTTCCTCCTACCTTACTGGCCCCTCCTTTTCAGACTCCTTTGCTGATTATCATTCCCCAGCTTCTAAAAGTTATGCCTTGCACCCCAACCCCTCAGACCTCATCTCTTCTCTGCCGCTCTGACTCCCATGGCCATCTCATCTGGTGTCACAGTTTGAAGTGCTGTCTGCACAGTGATGACTCCCGTACTTGCCACTTCCCCCTGCCTGGAATTCGCCCCTGCCTCCTGCCCCTATGGCCCCACAGTACAGTGACTGGATCCTGCATGTGCTTCAGGTCTTGGCTTAAAGGTTAACATCTCACTGAGATCTACCATGAATGCACTTTAAATACACAAATCCTCTTCTTGCTGGGGCTCCCCTACCTCCCCCTGTTCCCCAACAAACTCCCTCTCTCTTTGGCAGTACTGGGGATTGGACCCAGGGGTACTCTTACTATGAGCTACATCCCCAGCCCTTTTTTAATTTTTATTTTCAGATAGGGTTTTGCTAGGTTGCCCAGGCTGGCCAGTAACTTGCAATTAAAGGCGCCTGTTACCACAATGGGGTCATAGGTGTCTGTCATAGCACCTGCCTTTAAAATGATCCTCTCCCCAAATCCTGGTGCTGCAGATGGAACCCAGGGCCCAGCATATGCTGGGCAAATGCTCTCTCACTGAGCTGTATCCCCAGCCCAGCTCTATCTCTTTTCTGTTTTATTTCTCTCCATAGGATGCATATCACTGACTTACTATATATTTGTTTATTTCTGACTCTGCTAGAATGCAAGTATCCTGAGGGCAGGGATTTTTGTTTGTTGATTCCAGTTCTCTATCCTAAAACAATGCTGTCCATAACAGGCATGTTAATAAACACTGCCAGATGGATGAATGAGTAATGAAAAATGGTAGTATCTTTCCTCCTCCAGTCTGCTCTACACAAAGAAGCTAGATTAATTTCTCTAAAGAAGACTGACAATATCACTCACCTCAGCAAAGCTTTCAAATCTGTCTGATAGAGCAGCCATGAGTCACATGTGGCTACTGAGCAAGTGAAATGTGGCTAGCTTGAATTGAGATGCTTTTATAAGTGTGACATACACCCTGCGTTTTGAAGACAATACAAAAGCAAATAGAAAATATCTCAGTAATTTCTGTTATATTAACTACATACTGAAATTATAGTATTTGGGGATATACTGGGCTATATAAAATACATCATCAATTCACCTGTTTCTTTTTACCAGAAACAAAAAATTGTGAAGCACATGTGTGGCTTGCATTACATTTCTGTTGAACAGTGTGATCTAGACATTCCCTACAGACCAGAGAGAAAAGCCTCCAAACTCCCCAGCTGGTCATCAAGGCCCTCTGCAACCTGACCCCACATGCTTTCCCCACCTCTCTCTCCCTGTACCCCATCAATCTCTAAACCAACTAACTCAACCGCGCTTACAGGGCCTTCTACACACGTGTATTTTGCACCTTCCAGTGTTCGCTCCGCCCTCCTCCGGGCTGGAATGCCCTTTGCAGCAATGTCCAAGTCTGTCCTTCCTCAGTGGCCTTCTTCAAATGCCCACCTCCTCCTGAAGCCTTCTCAGAACCACCCTCTGTCCTGGCCAGAAGACATCTCTCCCTCCAAAGTATTTGAGGTGACGCTTCATACTGGAACTACTTCCTACTTGGCAATTTTATGGGTTTGTGAGAATATAACTAGATCTTTTCTATTAAAGGAATGGCTTGACTTAGGCTCCATTTTGTAAAACTGCCATTGTGTAACCTCATGCGTGCTTGTATTTTTGTAAAGATAGCATTTCTTGGAGATTGTGAGTGCCACCCCTCCTGCAACATCCCTTTCAGCCAATGGATCAAGATTGTGAGGCCATGTTCCCACCAATAAGAGCACAACACAGAAACCCCTGCTGAAAATAAAATGCCCAGTTTTCCGCCATGCTGTTCCTGCACGCCTGACTTACTGGTGGCAGGATCCCTTTTGCAAAAAGTAAAATTCGCCTTGCCAAGCTGTTTTCAAATATGTGTCTTTTCTTATGACGCCATAGAAATTTATTTCTGACAGGTTTAAGTAATTTATGTGTTTATCTTCAAACTTGACCTCCCCGGCCCCTTCCCCCTCCTCAACACTGGAGCCAAAGACGACGATTCCCTCCTGGTTTGTGTCTCCTCAACTGTCGCCAAACGCCCCAATCCCCCCCCTGGGCAAAGCCAGTGAATCTCTCCCGGGGTAACTAAGGTCCCCACTGCCTGGCTGCGCTTCCCGCCCTGACTAGAGCCGGGAAGGCACGAAGCCCTGAGCCTCAACCGCGGCGCCCTCGCGCACGGGCTGCGCCGCCGGGCCGCGGGCCGCAGAAGCCGCGCATGCGCGTGTCCGGGCGCGCGGCGGGAGGAGCCAGGGCGGAGGGAGGCGGGTCCGCGGCTCCGTTGGCCCCGCCCACTCCACCGACTATAAAGTCTCGCCGCTCACGGTTTTCCGCCTGTCCTCGAAGGCTCGCCATCGGCCTCGCCACCGGCCTCGCCATGTCGTCTAAGTCGTCTATGGTTCTGGGTTATTGGGATATTCGCGGGGTGAGTGCCGTCTCAACGGCCGAGCCGCTCGAGAGCGGACCGAGAGGCGGCCAGGGCTCTGGGTTAGCGGTCTCCGAGAGCAGCCCTGTACGTGGGCGCCCTTTGGCCGCGACCACCGCCACTGAGCTGCCCAGCCGCGGAGGCCGACTCCCGCCCATCCATCCTGCATCGCCAGGCTCCGCGGAGGGGGCCGGGGGCGCAGGCCGCTGGGGCCGGGCGGGGGGGCTGCTCAACGACCGCCGCGGGTGCAGGGTCCGGGCCACCCTGGGCCGGGGACGTTGGCGGGCGGGGGTTGGGGCGGGTGGCGCCGCGCAGGCACTGACCCGCCTCTCCTTCAGCTGGCGCACGCGATCCGCATGCTCCTGGAGTTCACTGACACATGCTACGAGGAGAAGCACTACATTTGCGGGGAAGGTAAACCCGTTTAGGCGCCCTGAGCGCCGTACCCCTAGGCCAAGCTGCCTCCTACTGTCCGACTTCTTGTGCCCAGAGGGTGCCACCCTGCCAAGGTTGGGTGGGACGTCTGCTCCAATCACCTGCGTCACGGAGAAGCACAACCTTCGCGTGGGGAATCTCGGCCCAACCCCGTTTTAATACCCAAATGGGCTACAGAGAGGAAAAGGTTACATTTTGGGGGGCTGGGAATTTGAGGTATTAGGACTAAGTCATTTATTTAGATCTTTCCCGCTCTGATTAGGTGGGGTATTAAGGAAGTTGGGTCCCACTTCTCTTACAGCTCCTGACTATGATCGAAGCCAGTGGCTGGATGTGAAATTCAAGCTAGACCTGGACTTTCCAAATGTAGGTGGCTTGAGGAGAGGAGAGGGTAAAAGGGAAGGTCTTCAAGTATATCCATCTTTACTTCTTCCCTCAGTCTGCGAAGATCTAGAATAGGGACTCTTAGCATAGATAGAATAGGCAGAATTCAAGGGGCCTTGAACTGGAGGGAAAAAATTACATTTTCATTTCCACCGACTACTAACAAAAGTATTGTTTCTATTGTGAAGATAGATAATAATCAACTTTAGTTATTACCCACATCTGTGACTTTGTTACTAGCAGAAATCAGATGTTTTCATATTCTATTAAATTTGTTACAGATATCTTAATGATTAGGTTCATCGCTACTTTGAAATTATGGTGGCTATTACATCTCTTTGCTATTTAATGCATTAGTAAGTGCATGTTATTCTATCACAATTTTGCTTTAAAATTTTTGTAATTGTGTGAATATATATATAATTTGCATTTAAAAACCGTATTTCAAAAGGTTCCATGGCATGCACATACACACACACAATACACACAGATTGAAGAAACCCTGTCTAAAATTAGGGGACACAGCATCTTCTCTTTTGTCCACCGCCTTGCAAGTATTCTCTTCCCTGGGAGAGAGGTAGGGTGGCAAGAGAGAGCTAGGTTGTCCATTTGGCCTGTCCCTTTCCTTCCAGCTGCCCTACCTCATGGATGGGAAGAACAAGATCACCCAGAGTAATGCCATTTTGCGCTACATCGCTCGCAAGCACAACATGTGTGAGTGGGATAGGGCTGGTGAGGGAGACCAAGCCGATTGTTCACCTGGGGGTGGATCCCAAGGGTGATTTGTTGTCATTTGGCCTTCAGGCGGTGATACCGAAGAAGAAAAGATTCGAGTGGACATCATGGAGAACCAAATAATGGATTTCCGCATGCAGCTGGTACGACTCTGCTACAACTCTGACCATGTAAGTTTCCTTAGCAGGTATCAGCTGGGGGGGGCACCAGGAAAAGGATCATGTAGTAACCTACGGGTTATTTCTCCTCCTCCCTGCAGGTACTACTTTCCCACCAACACAATCTGTAAGGATGGTTTGTTTTGTTATGTAATTCTGATGTTGGCTTCTCCTTTCTGAACCCTTCTTTCCATCCCACCACCCCCCAAGTAAAGGCAGTGAGAAGAAGATGCTCAGATAAGGGGCCACAGAGTGCCCATCACTGGCCTGTGCCCTGATTAGCCAGGTGGATGTTGAATGACAGCTATTCTCGCTCTCTTTTTCCCTCTCTCCCAGGAAAACCTGAAGCCTCAATATTTGGAACAGTTACCTGGACAACTGAAACAATTCTCCTTGTTCCTGGGAAAATACTCATGGTTCGCAGGGGAAAAGGTAGGAAGAAGGGGGCAGGAAAGGATGCCTATTTATGTTGGTGACTATGAACTCCCCACACCTGACCATCTTATTGTCCTCCTTCTAGCTCACCTTTGTGGATTTTCTCACCTATGATGTCCTAGATCAGAACCGTATGTTTGAGCCCAAGTGCTTGGATGAGTTCCCAAATCTGAAGGCTTTCATGTGCCGCTTCGAGGTGATGCTCCCCGCAGCCTTCTCTTACAGAAGCATTCATAGGCTCCCTGGGCCCCGAGAGCCCCACTGTGGTAGATGCTTGCCCAGCATGACAGTTTGCCTAAAGGGACCCATGGATGGATACCTCTGTGATTTAAGTCTTGGGGAGAGCCTGGTTTCTACACCCTGAAGGGGCACTACAAGAAATGGGGGAAAGATGGAGTCAGGCAGCATGTGAATGTTGCTCTTTCGGTGGGTCTGTTGGGCCAGGCTAGGGTCCTTATAGTTTTGTGTGCTTTCCCTTCAGGCTCTGGAGAAAATAGCTTCCTACCTGCAGTCTGACCGCTTCTTCAAGATGCCCATCAATAACAAGATGGCCAAGTGGGGCAACAAGTGCATATGCTGAGCAAGAGACAACTTGCATTGCTTGTTTCATTCGATCCTGTCTCTAGGGTCCTTTACTCTTATCTTCTCTGCTCTTTTCAATAAATAGCACTTAGGTTACTGGTGTCCAACTGGATTTCTCTTGGGTGTAAAGTCAAAGGAGGGTCAGGATGTGTAGAGAACAACCAAGAGGCAAATCCAGTCACTGTAACATTGACATTCCTTTGCTCCCCATCTGAGTTCATGGGCTAGAAGCTCATGGCCAAACCTTGAGAGTGGGTGGGTGCTAAAAATAAAGATATTGCACAATTGGAGAGAGCAGGTGTTTTAAGTAGGTCTGGAGCCCCTATGAAGACCTGGTAAGGATACCAAGTAACGCTGCATAGTACAAATGAACTGAGCTGGGAGTTTAGTGTGATAAAGGCAGTATTTCAACCTGGTGGGCTGACCAGTAGAGTCAGGACAGTTGCTTACTAATTAAACCCATAAACCGGGCATAGTGGTACATGCCTGTAATCCCAGTACTTGGGAGGCTGAGATAGGAGGATTGCAGGTTTGCAACCAGCCTCAGCTACTTAGTGAGGCCCTCCCCAACTTAGTGAGACCCTGTTTCAAAATAAAGAATAAAAAATAGGACTGGGAGTGTAGCTTGAAGGTAGAATGCCCCTGGGTTCCATCCCCAGTACTGGGGGAAAAAATTCCAAAATGAACAGAGTCAGTAGGGTATGGTTACGCATGTCTGTAATCCCAGTATTTGGGAGGCTGAGACAGGAGGATCGCAGGTTCAAGGCCAGCCTCAGCAATTGAGACCCTGCTTCAAAATATTAAAAATAAAAAGGGCTGGGGATGTAGCTTGGAGGTAGAATGCCACTGGGTTCAATCCCCAGTATAAAAAAAAGAATAGTATCAAATTCTAAAATTTTTCCATAAGACACACATAAGCAATCTTAAATGACAAGTGAGACAGAAAGAACTAGTTTAAAAATTATATAAATAACTATAAATCATTAGGAGTTTTAAAATAAACTATGTATAAACAATTTACAAAGAAGAAATATTGATGGCCAAAAACATCTTTAAAAGATGTTTATAAGCTGGGTGTGGTGTTGTATACCTATAATTCCAGTACTTGGGAGGCTGAGCCAGAAACAGGTTCAAGACCAGCCTCAGCAACCTAGTAAGACTTTGAGCAACCTAGCAAGACCTTGTTTCAAAACAAAAAATTAAAAAAAGGTTGGGGGTTTAGCTTGGAGGCAAAATGCCTATGTGTTCAATCCCCAGTACCAAAAAATAAAAGGGAAAAAGTTTATAATCCACAGAACTGTGCATAACAACAGTGAAGGACCATTTTTCCATCTATCAGATGAACAAACATTGAGATGTTTTAAAGTGTTGGCAAGGCTTGGAAAAGCCTTGACAGGCATTTTCTGCTGGTGAATTTGTAAACTGACATAGCTACTATGGAGAACAATTTGTCAGTACATCTTAAAATTCAAATAATATCTATAACCCAACAATTCTATAAAATCCCACCCATACAAAGAGACATATACTAAGATGTGCATTATAGCATTGTGTGTAGAACAGTAGACATCATGTAAATGACTCTCAGTTCTGTGGAATACCATGTGGCAGCCAAGGAATGAGACTGAACTGTATGAACTAACATGGAAGGACCCCCAAGGCTCATTGTTGAATTTTGAAATTAGTTCGCACATTAATATGTACAGTATGACATCTTTTATGATTTAAAAAGAGAAACCATGTGGTGTTTTCCACAGTTATGTAGGTGAATGCACAGAAAGGGGGTCTGGAGGGACAAAACCAAACTGATAACAAGGTTTACTTCAGGACAAGGGGAGGAAGGCCCAGTCTCCATAGTGGAACTTAAAGGGGGACTCTGAGATGTAGCTAAAACTAAGATTTTTTTTTTTTTTTGGCGGTACCGGGGATTGAACCCAGGAGAATTCTACCTCCGAGCTACACCCCCAGCCCTATTTTTTATTCTTTATTTTGAAACAGGATCTCTCTAAGTTTCGGAGGGCCTCACTAAGTAGCTGAGGCTGGCTGTGAACTTGGATCCTCCTGTCTGAGCCTCCCAAGTATTGGGATTACAAGCATGCGCCACCACGCCCAGTTTAAGATTTTCTTTTTTAACTAGGAGAATGCATCCATGCCTTACTTGTATAATAAAAACTAGTTTTAAGAAAAGAAAGCAAACATAAGGGACAGCCCTATGAAAATTGAATTGGCACCATTCTCCATTACAGAGCAGAGTCATTCTCCAGCCTTAGAGAGTGACCTGTGGGCCAGAAGCCAAGGATCTCTCTAGTGAGGGACAGAGGTCCCAAAAGGCTGTGAGATCCGATGGCGTCAGGAGTGCTGCCTCAGGAGGGACAGTACAGACACAGATACTAAGTAGATAGTTCAACTGCCACCCCTGCCAGCAGGAGTGTTTAGTGTCTTGGGAGTTGGGTATGGGGAACATTTGGCCAGAGGAGGAGTTTCTTTTTAATAACCTTGCTGTCAACTTCCATGGGGGTGGGGGGGAGTGGTGTGCCCTAGGGAAGGTCTTTCAGATTTAAGGGAAGATAGAAAAGTTGAGGATGCCTCTGGGACTAGATAGAAGATGCAACCAATAATCAAAAGGGAATGCATTATTTGTGCTGTATAATAGTTTTACCACAGATTTAGCAGCTGAAAACAACACATACTTATCATTTCACATCTCTATGGGTCAGGAGTCTGGGCTCAGCTTTACTGGGTGCTCAGCTCAGTTCTTATCTAAAAGCAAAACTCAAATGTGTCAGGGCCATGATCTCATCTCAAGACACAGCTGGTAGAGGATCTGCTTCTAAGTTCATGTGATGGTTGCTATAATTCACTTCCTTGTGCCCTGCTGGGCCTCCACAGCATGGCCACTTGTTTCATCAAAGCCAGTAAAGGAGTCTCCTGGAAAGAGGGATGCCAAAATCTGTTGGGAGCCATCTTAGCCCACGCAATGAGGTCAACATTTCAGGTCAGCTTAGCTATGTACACAGTACATGCTAAGTGGAAATTGTCTGCAAGCAAACTTCCTTGGACCAGATGGGACCGAAAGGTGGACTTTTATGACCTTCTATTCTCCCTGAAATGTTTTACCTTGCCCCTCCCTAAACTTAGCTTGTGATTGCCACTCCCTAAAACTTAACTTGTAATCCTAAACTTAACTCGTGACCTCTTTGTCGTTTGCTTTGTTTAAACCCTCAATAAAAAGGTGCTGGCTGCAGGACGACAGAATTACCTGGCTCCTCCCCAGCTGACCCCGATATTAAAAAATAATTTTGAACCAGAGTCATTCATGCAAGGGACTTCATCAAGCAGCAACCGTTACACCCAGTCCATCACAAAAGTCCTATGTAATATAATCACAGCAGTGACATCCCATCCCCTTTGCCGATCCTATCAGAGGCAAGTCACAGGTCCTGTCTACACTGGAGGGGAAGAGGTTTCACAAAGGCATGAGTACCAGGAGGTGGGATTATGGGGACCATCATACAGCCTGTTCACCACAGGGCAAAAGGCAAGGAGGTGGGAAGTTGGTCCTGCAGTCCTCGGAGTAAAGAATTCTGGGAGAGACAGGACAGGAGAGAGCAACATGGAAGGGAATGAGCAAATGCTAGGGAGATACTTAAAATCACAGGTTTGCAGATGAAATGTATTCCATGTGAATTCTAGATAGAGTACAGACAAAGCACTTGTTCTATTTTTTTTCTAGCTATTATGTTTATTAGTGACAATCCATTGAAGAGTTACCTGGTTTGGGCTCAGAAAGCAAGGAAGGCCGCTGAAAGGAACACATCTTTTCCACAAGAGGGGTGGTTCCTAGGCCCCAATCCGCCCCTCAACTCTAGTTCTAACACAGGCCAAGAAAAGAACGCTGCCAAGATGGCTGCCCTTGAGCAAGGAGCAGGTGTGCGTGTGTGTGTGTGTGTGTGTGTGTGTGTGTGTGTGTGTGTAGGGGGGGTCTATCAAGCTGTCATCCCATGGCACAGAGGCACACGAATATTGAGAAATTAGTATATTAGTGATAGGTTTATACATGTAGCCTCAGTAAGTTAAGAAAAAAACCTTGTGGTGGGTATATTACTGGCAGGGAAGTTCCCTGAAAGTGTTAGGGAAACTCATTTGTATTCATTAGGAGGTTAAACAACTGGGTTTAAAGCATTTTCAGGTTAGAAGGAAATAGCTTATGTGATTAAAAGAAGATTCATTGTAGAGTTGTTTCACTGATGCGATGGGTGGAGCTGGGACACTGATACCTATGGACACGGATCTGCCTTTAAAGCCAGCTTAGGAGAAGCTTAGGAGAACACCTGACCTCTGTATAGAAATTACACATTCCTTATCCTTTTGCTGCAGGACAGGTGGCTCAAATGAGCCATGCTGATAAAGGGGGACTTAGGGAGTTCAGATGGATAAAGAGGGGAGGAATTGAAATTCAGCCAGTGCATGGATGTGTGCCTTTCTTTCCTTTCTCTCTCTCTCTCTCTCTCTCTCTCTCTCTCTCTCTCTCTCCCCCTTCCCTGCCTCCCTCCCTCCCTCTCTCCCTCTCTCCCTCTCTTCCTCTCTCTTTGTAGTGGAGATTGAACCCAGGGGTATTCTATCTCTGAGCTACATCCCCAACTTTTTATTTTTTGTTTTTGAAACAGGGTCTCGCTAAGTTGCTGAGGCCTCACTAAGATGCTGAGACTGGCCTCAAAACTGCAATCCTCCTGTCTCAGCCTCTCAAGTACTGGGATTACAGACATGCACCACCATGCCCGGCTCAGCCAGCACTTTTTCTAATGTGCACATTTGCTCACATCACTCCCCTGCTTAAATATGGTTAGCGGCTTCTGAGGCCTCAAGAAAACAACCATCTCCTCCAGTTTACTTCATAATCTGACCTCTGCTTCCTCTCCAGCTCATCTTTTGGCAGGTGCCCTCTCCCCAGGCCCTTGGGCACTGGATTCTGCCTTTTTTAATTCCTTAGGGAGCAGCATGCACACGATGTGGGCTCAGGAGCATGGACTCTGGAGTCAGCCTGCCTGGGTTCCGATCCTGACTGTGCCGCCCATCAACGGTGGCCTCCTGTGCACAGTGTCTTCTCTGGTAAGTGAACCCTCCCCCTCAAGTTGTTAGGAGCATTAAGTCAATATTTCTAAAACACTTGAGACAGATCAATGTTATGCAAGTTTAAAAATATGAATTATCCCAGAGTACCATGTTCTATATTTTCACACTTTGGTTCTTTCTGTTCCCACTGTCCCCACCTACCACAGGCCTCTTGTCCTGCCTCATGCCCACTCATCTTCTAATCCAAACCCAGAAGTCACATCTGATAGCCCCTGTGGAAGATGTTAGTGACAGCCACCAGAGACACCTGATTGTTTTCCCTGTGGGAAAGCTTCACAGCCTTCTCTGGCTTAAGCATAGCCTGTGACCCACTTTGGCCAATGAGACATGGATGGAAATTACACACATTTTCTAAGTAGACGCTTGAAGAATCAACATGAACACTGCCATATCCACCTCCTGCTGTATGCAGTCATGACCTTAGAACCACATGCCACATTGAAGCTGTAGGTGTCTGACAGACGTGAGCAGCAGGACTTCCTGTGACCACATCGGGACATGAAACTTAAGAAATATGTTCGTATTAAGCCACCGAGATCTGGCTTGTCCTGACCAATATTCCTCCATCTCTCCCAGGCTGGTTTAAATGCACATATTTTAAATCTCTGCTTCCGTAGGATTCAGTGTTCTCCTGCATCAGTACTTAAAATGCTGAACTGTAATTGCTTGTTTAGATCTCTGTTTCTGCCACTAAACTCTAAGTTGCCTGAAAACATAAGGGACTATCTTATGCAAATTTTCACATTTTATACATGTACTTGCATAATGCCTGACAAAGTAGGCACTCATAGCCATGGGTTGATTCCCTGAGAACTGGAAAGAGAAGAGTTTGCTTTTTTAAATACTTAATGCCCTCAAGAAACTTTAAAATTTCTCTCTGGTGGTGCATGCTTGTAATCCCAGTACTTGTGAGGCTGAGACAGAAGGATGGCAGGTTTGCAGCCAGCCTCAGCTACCTGGTGAGGCCCTCCACAACCTAGTGAGACCCTGTTTCAAGATAAAGAAAAAAAAATAGGGCTGAGTTGTATCTTGGAGGTAGAATGCCCCTGAATTCAATCTCCAGTACCACAAAAAAAAAAAAAAGAAAAGAAAAAAATTCCTCTCTGTTCTGCTGATAGAGCTAGTTCAGGTAGAAGTGTTTGGACCAGAGAAGGACTCTGAGGTCAGGAAGTGGGCTATTTTATTTCATAGCCTGGTTCACTCATTGCTGAGGCCAAACTGGAATGACTACTGTTTGGCTGGGCCCAGTGGCGCATGCTGTAATCCCAGTTCTTGGGAGGCTGAGACAGGAAGATCTCAGGTTTGAGGCCAGCCTCAGCAACTTGGTGAGACCCTGTCTCAAAATAGAAAATTAAAAGGGCTGGTGGTATGGTTTTGGGGGGGGGGAGAATGCCCTAGGTTCAAACCCCAGTACAAAAAAATAAGGAAAAGAAGAAATAGTTTTTGTTTTATTTTATTTTGTTTTTGAGTTGGGTCTTGCTAGGTTGCCCAGGCTAGCCTTGAACTCTCCATCCTCCCTCCTCAGCCTCCCAAGTAGCTGGGATCACAGGCATGGATCACCACCGTGCCCAGCTCTGAAATACTTTTGAAAACTAAGACAAATGGCTTCTTAATGTTCTTATGGGGTTTTCACTGGAAATAATTACACGTGACTCATATGTGGGACTTAAATCAGGAAGAAAAGACTAGATGGATGTGTGTCTATTCGATTTTTAAGTAAATAGGTGCTTCAATGAAATAGGAATAGAGCAAACAGGAGAGTGTTCACGTGATGTTAGAAGTTTGAAGGAAAAATAGAATTATTAGATAGGCTTGGATTTTATCTTCTATGGGGCAATGTTTCCAATTATATTAATAGATATTACTTTTGGACACTATTGAAACCCTTTCTGCATCCTTCCAAAATTTTATTTTATTTTATATTTTATTTATTTTATTTTATTATTTATTTTATTTTATTATTTTATTTTATTATTTTATTTATTTTATTTTATATTTTATTTTATTTAATTATTTATTTTATTTTATTATTTTATTTATTTTATTTTATTTTTTATTTTATTTATTTTATTTTATTATTTATTTTATTTTATTATTTTATTTTATTTTATTTATTTTATTTTATTTATTTTATTTTATTATTTATTTTATTTTATTATTTTATTTTATTTTATTTATTTTATTTTATTTATTTTATTTTATTATTTTATTTTATTTTATATTTTATTTTATTTTATTTTTTTATTGTGGTACCGGGGATTGAACCCAGGGGCATTCAACCTCTCAGCTACACCCTCGGCCCTATTTTTTATCCTTTATTTTGAAACCGGGTCTCACGAAGTTGTGGAGGGCCTCACTAAGTAGCTGAGGCTGGCCGTGAACCCGGATCCTCCGGTCTCAGCCTCCCAAGTACTGGGATTACAAGCGTGCGCCACCACGCCCGTCCTCAAAATTATATTTTAAATGAGAAGAGAACTATGGGAATGTAGGAAATCTAGGTTCAGTGGGGGATTCTTGGGGCTACCCCACATTGGAGTAGGTTGAGAAAAGACCGGAGTATGACGATTAGCATTTACAGGAAGGGTTGTTCTGGATCATCCGGATGGGCCCCTGTTGCTCTCCAATCTGAAGCTTTGCATCACCATGTGGTGGCAGCTGGCCTGGCTCTGTGTGTCTGTCATCCATAAAGGATTCGCTCATCATGCCACACACACCACATGAATTAGGAAATACAGACTAACAAGTGGATGACAGTGAACCTGAAAGGGTCACCAGAGGGATGGAGGCAAGGGCCAATCCAAGGAGTGACTTGAGTTTGCTCATTTGGATGTTTAGTATAAAAGGCTTGTAATAAAATTGTGGGAAATACACACAATGGAATTCTACTCAGCAATAAAGAAGAACAAAATAACATCATTTGCAAGAAAGTGGAAGGATCTGGAGAACATTATGTTAAGCGAGATCAGTCAATTACAAAAAAAGAAGGGACATATGTTTTCATTAATATGTGCAACCTAAGGAGTAGTAGGGTCACACAAGGGACTCTGGTTGATAATGGAGAATCCTCAGCGGAACAAGGGAAGTGATACAAGGGAAGGGAGAGGGCAAGAAGGAAGGGAATTAATGAAATTACTATAATAAATAATATGTACATGTGAAAATATACCAATATCATTCTTGGTACTTCATACGGGTGGGGGGAGGCGGGGGGGCACTAAGAGCTGTGTGCATATATGTTAACATCAAATAGGTATTCATTGCAATGTAAGACTCCAATGCACCAATAAAAGCACGTTAAAAAAATTAAAAAAATAAAAGGCTTGTAATACAGCTGGGTGTGGTGGTGCACACCTGTAATCATAGTACTTGGGAGGCCGAGACAGGAGGATTGCAGGTTCAAGGACAGCCTCAACAACTTAGTGAGACTCTCAGCAACTTAGCAAGTCCCTGTTTCAAAATAAAAAATAAAAAAAAGGACTGGGGGTGTAGGTCAGAGGTAGAATGTCCCTGGGTTCAATCCCCAGTGTCAAAAAAAAAAAAAAGCTTATAAATGCAAAATCTCTCCAGAATCCTTTAATCAAAGAAGGGCATTCTGTATACACCGTAAATAAGTGCAAAGCCACTTATCTGCTAATCTGAGTGCAGTTTGTCTCTTGCTGTCTTGTATAGCTTACCTGATTCTCCCTTTCCTTCACCTCCCCTTCTCTTGTTATTTTATATAGGCTCAGTTGGGAGTCATTGACATACACTTCAACCTGTCATTTTCCAAAATACCAGTACTATATGAGCATTGCCTAGACCTCCCCAGAATGGAGCTGAGTGCTATAGTTTTGACATTTGGCTTGTTCCTGTTTGGGAGAAAGAGGACGAACCTGTTTTCCTTTGTAAAAGGGAAGCTTGCATCATGCCAGGCACAGACATTTGGTGGTGGTGGCTGATATGCTTATATGAGTCACCTCTCCTCTGCGTCTGTTAAACATCCTTATAGGTGGGAAATTCTCATATTAGAAGCCCCCAAAGTAGAACACTGCCAGTTGGCTCCCAGTATCCATTCTCCCCATCTTCTTTTGGCACAGAATCTCCATTTCTGCGATATGATTAAGTTCTAGCAAATAGCAGTGAGCAGAATTGTCCTGTGTAACTTTCAGGAAGTTTCCTTAAAAGGGAGGGAGCAACCCTTCCTGCTGTTTGAAATGCATATATAATGGTTGTGGCACTAGTAGCCATTTTGGACCACGAGGTGACTTAGAAAATGGAAGCTACGTGCTATAGACAGTAGTGCATGAAGAGCTAAGTCACTAAGCCCACTGTAAAGACACAGTATCAGTACTTGATGTCTACTTCAAGGACTTTTCTTACATGAGAAATAAACTTCTCCCTATTTAAGCCACTACTATTTGATTTTGTTTAAGCAGAACTGAATCCTAACTAATTCACTTATTCTTCCAGCTGTGGCTGAGGCACAGGCGTGTGACCCAGACTGTTACTGCACACAGTGGTACAGGACCTCAGTTCTAAAGATGCAGGCCCTGCTTCTTAGTTTCCATAAGAGGGTAGAGATAAGCTGGGTGTGGTGGTGCACGCTTGTATTCCCAGTATTTGGGAGGCTGAGATCAGAGGATCTGGATTTGCGGCCAGCCTCAGCTACTTAGTGAGACCCTCCACAACTTAGTGAGACTCTGTTTCAAAATAAAGAATAAAAAAAATAGGGCTGGGGCACAGCTCAGAGGTAGAATGACCCCTGGGTTCAATCCCCAGTAGCGCAAAAAAAAAGGGGGGTACAGATGAAGGTATCAGGATTTTGGAGAAAGCAGTGGTGAGATGCTGGTATATGGTACCTCAAGTCATGGGGTGGGGGCGTCAGCATCTGTGCCCAGCAATGGCTGCAGAGTCTTCCATAAAACAATCCCAGCTGGGTGCAGGTATGTTGGCCCACACCTATAATCCCTATATAATACTTGGGAGTCTGAGACAGGAGGATCACAGGTTCGAGGCTAGTGCATGAAAACTTAGTGAGATTCATGTTTCAAAATAAAATTAACATCCCAGTGTGGTGGCTCATGCTTGTAATCCCAGTACTTGGGAGGCTGAGAAAGGAGGATCGCAGGTTCGCAGCCAGCCTCAGCTACTTAGTGAGGCCCTCCGCAATTTAGTGAGACTCTGTTTCAAAATAAAGAATAAAGCTGGCAATGGTGGTGCACATTTGTAATCCTAGTACTTGGGAGGCTGAGACAGGAGGATCACAGGTTTGTGGCCAGCCTCAGCAATTTAGTGAGGCCCTCAACAACTTAGTGAGAACCTGTTTCAAAATAAAGAATATAAAATAGGGCTGGGGGTGTACCTCAGAGGTAGAATGTCCCTGGATTCCATCACCCCCAGTTCTGCAAAAAAATAAAAAATAAAAGTAAAAATAAATCAGGGCTGGGAGTGTAGCTCAGTGATAGAATGCTCCTGAGTTCAATCCCCAGTACCACAAAACAAAAACCAACCCCACCTTTGAGGATTAGCACATTTCCTGGCTTCTAGCTTCCAAGGCCAACTCCCTGGACCCCAAAGGTGGAACAAGATCCCTGACACTACTGACAATTCTCTTCCTGTGGTAGCAACAAGGATCCCAGCATGATAACACCACATATGTTAGGTCTAGCTGAAGTTGAAGACCTTGTCTAATACTGTAGCCTCCGTCCAGCCTGCTTTAAACCACTAGCTTAAATTCAAGACTTCACCTGCTTGGGTTCAATTTGTTAACTTTTGTTGCCACCTTTATGGACATGGGAGTGATTGCATTTGGCCCCATAGTATCATTCTTCTTTCAAAATATGACTAGGCTCAGCCGGGCGCCGTGGAGCATGCCTGTAATCCCAGTAATCGGGAGGCTGAGATAGGAAGATCGCGGTTCGAGGACAGCCTCAGCAACTTAGCAAGACCCTCAGCAACTTAGGCCCTGTTTCAAAAAAAATTAATAAAAGGGCTGGGGATGTAACTGAGAGGTAGAATACCCCTGGGTTCAATCCCCAGAATCCCTATCCCCACCCCAAATACTCAAGTCTTGTGACTAGCTAGAACCACACACGGGATCTCACCAACAGGACCCGTCTGACATGAACTTGCTTCCTCCCCTCGGCCTTGTTCTCTCTTTCTTCACATCCTCGCCATGCAGTTTCAACCAAGGACAAGAGGAAGCAGCCTAGGGGATGGCAGAGCCTCAGACAGAAGGAGCATGAGTCCCTGAAGAAGTCCACAAAGCAGGGCTGCCTGACCACCCCGACTCTTCCCAGGGAGCTGGGCTCGGCACAAGGGTGTGCTGGTCTCCAGAGGCCGCTGTCTCGGGGTCTCAATGCACCTGTTCTCCACTAACACAGTGGGAATGAGGGAACCCGGGGCACCGAAGTGCAGCGAACACCAGGTGATCACAGACCAATGTGGCACACCACAGTCACGAGACAGCCCTTCTCCAGGAGCCGGCGCCCTGCCCTGTTCTAGAAGGCAAGAGACACTGAAGGGAGAATGAGGGCTGTCAGGAGGCGCCGGGCCATCCCAGGCTCAGGACTTCCCAGGTTCCAGCCACACAAAATCCTCTGACTGGTCTCCCAGGTTAGAAGTGCACACCTTACACCAATTCTACCTGAGACGTGACAGTGTCTGCTTTTATCCCTGCTGATTTTGAGTATAGTGTCCTAAGAATGATTTTCATTTGCAATGGCCTTCCTTTACATCTCCCCAATTTTATAAGGATTGGATCATTTTGAATCTTCTCTTTCATAATTAATCCCCTTTTAAATTTCAAATGTAATATTTTAGTTTTACTATGGCTATGCTTTTTTCTATAGCCACCAGTTGCATTTTGGTTTTAATTTTTTATTGCAGCAAAATTCATGTAACAAAATGTACTGTCTGAACTGTTTTGAAGGTCAGTGATATTAAATATATTCATTCTGTTGTGCAACCGTCATCACCGGCCATCTCCAGAACACTTTCCATCTTGTAAAACTGGAAGTTTTTCTCATTAAACAATAACTACCCATTCCCCCCACACCCACGCTTTCCTTCTGGCCCCTGGCAACCACCATTCTACTTTCTGCCTTTATGAGTTTAGTTACCTCATAAAAGAGAGAAGGAACCAAAAAGTTTTTCTCTTTTTTTGACTGACTTACTTCACTTAGCATAATGCACTCAAAGTTTGAAAAGATAAACAAAAATGACAAAACTTTAGCTAGACTAAGAAAGATAGAAAGAAAACTCAAATAACATCAGAGATGAAAAGGGAGTTATTATAACCAACACCACAGAAAAATGAAGAATCTGTTGGGCATGATGGCACCCACCTGTAATCCCAGTACTTGGGAGGCTGAGACAAAGGATCGCAGGTTCAGGACCAGCGCCGGGTAACTTAACAAGATCCTATTTCAAAATAAAATAAAATGGGGCTAGAGTTGTAGCTCAGAGGTAGGGCATACCATATTATTTTTGTAAAAATTTAAGAAGAACTGGTATTAGTTCTTCTTTAAATGTTTTGTAGAAGCTGGGTGTGGTGGTGCATCCCTGTTCAATCCCCAGTGCCGAGAGAGAGAGAGAGAGAGAGAGAGAGAGAGAGAATACTTTGAGATTATTATGAATAACTCTATGCCAGAATATTTGATAATCTAGAGAAAATGAATAAATTTCTGGGTACATACACCTTTTACCAAGATTAAATTATGAAGATCTAGAAAACCTAAACAGTAGTAATGAGTAGCAGTATTGAATCAGCAGTATTGAAACAGCAGTATTGAATAAAGGCTCTTATCAAACAAAAGTCCAGGACCAGATAGTTTGCTCCTAACTTCTACCAAACATTTGAACATATGTCAGAACTTCCTTCGTTTATAAAGGCTGAGTAATATTCCTTTGTATACATATACATCACATTGTGTTGATTCATTCATCTGTTCATGGACACTTGGGCTGCTTCCACGTTTTAACTGTTATGGAAACTGTTGCTAGGAATGTGGAAGCACAAAAATCTCCTCAAGATCCTGCTTCAGTTCCTTTGGCTACATATCCAAAAATGAAACTACTGCATCATACAGTATTCGATTTTAACTTTTCCAATTTTTTTAGTTTAAATTAATTTTTAACTGATTCATAAAACATAAAAATTATACATATTAAGGGGTACCATGTGATGTTTCAATATATGTATACATTATAAAATGTTTAAATAAGGTTAAACATATCTCTCGCCTCAAACATTTATCATTCTTTTATGGTGAAAGCATTCAAAAGTCTTTCTCTAGCTTTTTGAAATCTATAGTTCTTTATTGTGATCTGTAGTCACCCTACTGTGCAATAGCACACTAGACCTTCTATTCCTGTCTAACTGCAACTTAGTACCCATTGATCTACCTCCCTCCCCCCACTTTCCCCCTGTCCTCTGGTAACCGTCATTCTACTCTGAACTTCTATGAGATCTACTATTTTGTATTCCACCAATGAGTGAGATCACACACTACTTGTCTTATTGTGTGTGGTTTAGTTCACTTAACATGTAACGATCTCCAGTTCTCCATGTTGTTATAAATGATGGATTTCATTTTTTAGGGCTAAATAGTCTTCCCCTGTATATGAACCACACTTCATATATTCATCAGTTGATGTACTCAGATGCCTTTTTTGCATCTATTGAGATGATCATTTGGTTATCGTCCTTCATTCTATTGATGTGATGTATCATGTTTATTAATTTGCAGGTTGCACCATCCTTGCATCCCTGGGATGAATCCCACGTGATCATGGGGGATAATCTTTTTAATGTGCCATTAAATTCAGCTTGCTAATATTTTGTTGAGAATTGTTGCATCTAGATTCATCAGGGTAATGCTGGCCTCATAGAATGAGTTTGGAACAATTTCTTTCTCTTAAATTTTATTTTTGTAATAATTTAAGAACTGGTATTAGTTCTTCTTTAAAAGTTTAGTAGAAGCCTGGTGTGGTGGCACATGCCTGTAATCCTAGTACTTGGGAGGCTGAGTTCAGAGGATCAACCTCAGGTCCGAGGTCAACCTCAGCAATTTAGCAAGACTGTCAACAACTTAACAAAACCATGTTTCAAAAAAAAAAAAAAGAAGAAGAAAGAAAAAAAAGGAAAATAGGGCTGGGGGTGTAGCTCGGAGGTAGAATGCCCCTAAATTCAATTCCCAGTACCAAAAAAAGTAAAAAAAAAAAAATGTTTGGTAAAAATCAGCTGGTCCTGGGCTTTGTTTGCTGGGAGACTTTCTATTACAATTCGATATTGTTACTCATTACTGCTGTTTAGGTTTTCTTTCTTCCTAATTCAATCTTGGTAAGGTGTATGTGCCCAGGAATTTATCCATTTCTTCTAGGTTCTGAAATGTGGTGGCCTAGAGTTGTTCATAATAATCTTAAATGATCCTTCGTGTTTCTGTGGTGTCAGTGAAGAATGTGTATTCTGCAGCTGTTAGCTGGAATGTTCTGTAGATTTCTGTTAGGTCCCTTAGGTCTAGGACCCAATTTAACTCCCCAATTTCATTGTTGATTTTTCTCTCTGAGTGATCTGTCTGTTGTTGAAAGTGAGGTATTAAAGTCCCCAACTATTATTGTATTGGAATCTATCTCTCCCTTTAGGTCTATTACTATTTGCTTTATATATTTGGGTGTTCCAATATTGGGTGCACACATATTTAGAATTTTATTTCCTCTTGCTGAATTAACCCCTATATCATTATATAGTTACTGTTTTTTATTTAAAGCCTACTGTATCTGATACAAGTATGACTTGTCTACCACAACTCCCCACTGTCTCATGGTGCTTCCCAGGATCACATCTCAAAGAAACACTCAGACCATTGACTCAAATCAGCTTTTGGGAGGAAGCCACACTAAGATATGACGTTGTAGGAGAGAGACATCGGTTCCATTCCTACTTCTGATTTCTTTGTTCCATTGGCATGGAATACCTTATTCTATCCCTTCACTTTCAGTCCATGAATGTCCTTAGAGATGAAGTGAGTTTCTTGTAAGCACCATATAATATAGTTGTGTCTTGTTTTAATACCCATTCAGTTACTTCATGTCTTTTAACTGGAGAATTTAATCCATTTACATTTAAGTAATTATCAATGGGTAATGTCTTACTACAAACATCTGGAAACTTGTTTTCTAGTTTTATTGTCATTCTCTTCTCTCTCCCTCTCTCTCTCCTAGAGTCCTTCTTTGTGGTTAAGTGATTTACTCTAGTAGTGTGTTTTGATTCCTCGCTTATTATTTTGGGTTTCTCTATTATATATTTTTACGCTGTGGTTATCATGGGGCTTACAAAACATCTTTTTATTATAATAAGGTATTTTGTAATCATGGCCATATAACATGTTCATAAAGATAAAAAGAAGAGAAAATACACTCTAAATTTGCACTCCACTCCTCCCTACATTTAGAAGTTTTTTTTTTTTTTTTTGCGGTACTGGGGATGGAATGCAGGGGCATTCTACTTCCATGCTACGCCCCCGGCCCTATTTTTTATACTTTATTTTGAAACCAGGTCTCACGAAGTTGCGGAGGGCCTTACTAAGGAGGGAGAGAGAGAGAAAGAGAGAGAGAGAGAGAGAAACAGCTGAGGCTGGCCGCGAACCCCGATCCTCCGGTCTCTGCCTCCCAAAGTACTGGGATTACAAGCGTGCGCCACCACGCCCGGCTCATTTAGAAGTTTTGATATTGCCTCTCTTAACATATTTAATGTAGTTATTATTTTTAATTGCTTTTGTTTTTTAGTTTTCCTACTAAAGATATGTTTTACATACCATGTCTACAGTATTGAAGCTTCCGAATTCATCTGTATAGTTATTCTTACCAGCAAGATTTTTACCTTCCAATGTTTTCTTCTTAGTCACTAACATCTCCTCCTTTCAACTTGAAGAGCTTCCTTTAGAATTTCTTGTAGGGCAAGTCTGGTAGAGATGTATTCTCTCAGGTTCTATTTGTCTGGGAACATCTTTATCTCTCCTCCATTTCTAAAGGGCAACTTTACTAGGTACAGTATTCTTGGTTGGCAGGTTTTCTTCCCCTTCAGTATTGTGAAAATCTCATGCCACTCTCTCCTGGCCTGTAAGGTTTCTGCTGCAAAGTCTGCTGTCAGACAAATTGAGACACCTTATATGTTTCTTTTCTCTGCCTTGTGAATCTTCTCTTTACCTTTGAGAGCGTATGTCTTGGAGTAGACTTCGAGTTAAACCTGGTGCTTGTTAACCTCCCTGCACCTGGATATTTGCATCTTTCTCTAGTTTGGACAGTTTTCTGTTGTTATATCTTTGAATAAGCACTGTATGTCTTTAGCATTGACAAGCCCTTCTTGAACCCTAAATAACCTGAGTTTTTGCTCTTTCAACGCTGTCCCAGAGTTCTCATAAGCTTTCTCCATTTCTCTTCATTCTCTTCTGGCTATGTATATTCAAATAGCCTGTTTTCAAACTCACTAATTCTTTGGTTTGACCTATTCTGCTATTGATGATGCCTTCTATTGCTTTTCAGAGTTTGCTCAGAGTATTTTTCAGCTCAAAAAGTGCTAGGTTTTTTAAAATTGCTTCCATCTCTCTGTTAAGTTTCTCTGTCAGAATATTCCTTCTCTGTGTGCTCTTGAAGCTCATTTAGTCTTCTTAAAACAGCTGTATTAAATTTTCCATCCAAGAGTTGTTCTATACTGGTTGCGATATGGTCGGTTTCTGGTGCCTTAGTTTTCCTGTTACGTGAGGTTTTACTGTTAGGTGAGGTTCCCTGAAAGTTCTTGATACTTGTTGGTGTGTAACAGCTTGGACACTAAAGCCTTGTGTATTTATTCCAGTCTTTTGCAATCTGGCTTTATTTGTGCCTATCTTTCCAGAAGTCCTAAGCAGGACTTATTTGCCCTAAACCTATAGTCGCTTCCACTATTTCAGCACTAGATGGGGATGTGAGGCCAGGTTTGCCCCAGGTCCACTGTTGGAGGGTTGTTTCTGTTTGACCTCTAGAGGGCGATGACATACCAGGTTTGTCCCAAATCTACAGTTGTGTTCAGCAAGAATCAGGGGAGTACCTAACAGGGCTACTCCATCCCACAATTCTCTCCTGGTGCCAGGGCAGGCCCAGGTGCCTCCTTCACAATCACTGGCCAATGATCAGAAACTGCAAAATTAGGCCCCGCTCTGGGCAGAATCACCATGGAGGGATTAGGCAACATTGGTGGCCACCAATGGCAGAATGTCGGGTCACATCCTGAGCCACAGCCCACTGAGACCAGCACAACACTGGGGTAGGACCAAGGCCCACAGTGCTTTGGGCTGCCCACTGCTGAGATGGACACATGGCTTGAGGTCGCTACAACCAGCCACAGGTGATGAGGGCCAGAACGGAAGTCCAATAGGCTGGGACCAAGCAACTCAGCCTGACACTCAGGCTCTTCCAGAGGCCGCATCTGTGGCCTGGCCTGGAGCCAGGAGCCGTTAGCCCTGCCTGGCGTTAGGTCTCACCAGCCTGGCACTGACTTCCAAGGCAAAGTTTTGTGATCACTACCCATCCTACCCCTGCAAATGGAGTCTTGCTGCACACTATGCTGCCCAGGGTGGAATAGTGTCAGTGACAGCAGTCCCTCAGCCTCCAAGACTGACACGAAGCTGGGTCGCACCAGAGATTCACAGCATCAGAGACCTACAGCCTCCAGGAGGGGCCGTCACCCCAGGCCCACTCCGAGACTGGCAGTGATGAACGCCAGGACAGAAGTCTGTCTCACCAGCGCAGATCTCCACCTGGGCCAGAGCAGGTCTGGAGGTGCCAAGTGAGCTCTGGCCTGAGTAGAGGGGCCTTTGGGGTTTGCCTACTGCTAGGTCTCCTCATGGTAGGCCTGGCACTGAGCTCAAGGTAAAGCCCCAGGTACCTTACACCCCCGTGCCCAGTCAGTGGAGTCCGGCCGGCCCCTCTGCTGCCTGGGTGGGAGCAGGGGTTGTGGGGTTGTCCATGGGTGCCTGACTACTGCAGTGCCAGCAGCTCAGTCTGCAAGGATTGGCCTTGGCCTTGGGGGCACTGGGGTTCACAGTGGAGGCCAAGTACTGGCTTTCAGGTTCTGAGGCCTTCATTAATTCCTTCTCTCTCCACTAAGCGAGAGGCATCATTTTCCTTCTGTTTGGTGTTGGGGAAAGGTGATGTGGGCAACCCTTTCCTTCTCGCCTTCTTTAACACACCTTTTCTTACTATTATACTAAGACCATCCACTGTGGTCTCTTACCTGGATTCCTTAGTGCTTGTGAACAGCTGGGTGTATGAACAGCTGTTCAAATTGGGGTGTCTGTGAGGAGACAGTTGCTAGAGAGTCATTCAGCTGCCATGTTGCCCACCTTTCTCTATTTTTAATTTTTGGGGGAACTACCATACTGACTTCCACAGTGGGTCTACCATTGTACATTTCCATCAAAGGAGGATAAAATATCCAGTTTCACTGAAATCATTATTTTCTGCCTTTTCATAATGGCCATCCTAATGTGTGTGCGGTGGAACCTCATTATAGTTTTGACTTGCCTTTCTCTAATCATTAGGGATGTTGAACAATTTTTTAAATGTTTGCTGGCATTTGTATATCTTCTTTGAAAAAATATCTATTGGAGTCCTCTGCCTATTTTCGATTGGGGTTATTCCGTTTTTCTGGTGGCTGCAGCTACCTGTGTTTGTAAATAAAGTTCTGTTGAAACACAGCTCCACCCATTCATTAGGTGTGGTCTATGCCTGCTTCTACATGACCATGACAGAGCTGAGGAAATGTGACAGAGACAGTACTAACTTTAAGCCTAAATATTGGCCCGTTATGAAAAATTTTTGTAGCCTCTATTCTAGATCCATATCTATTCTTCTCTAGTTTAGTATTTTAATCCCTCTTTTATCAGAGTGTCACTTCTAACTTCTTTTATATTGTCACTTCTAACTTCTGTTATTACTATTTGCTGCTGTTGATACTGGGGATTGAACCCAGGAGTATGCTACACTGAGCTACATCCCCAGTCCTTTTGACTTTTTATTTTGAGACAGAGTCTTGCCAAATTGCTTAGGCTGGCCTCAAACTTGCAATCTCCCTTCCTCAGACTCACAAGTAGCTGGGATTATATGGGTGCACCACAGCACCTGAACATTTTTTATTTCTATCCTGTTTTGAAGTTGAATGAACTTTGGACTTAGCTAATTTTTATCTTACCAGTTTCACAAACTTTTAGCTTCTCTTTCATCTCATGGGTTTTGTCTTGGCAATTAATCATTCATTTCAGGGCGATTGACATTTTGCCCATTGTTCCCTTGTTTCTTAGCTGCAGTGAGCTGCAGTGAGCACCTGGACAAATGCCCAGCAGAACTCTTTCTTCACATCTATTCCCTGTAACCAGGTGGGTCTCAGGCTCTGTCTTACCCAGGCCACGTCCTCTGGCCACGGTCTCAGGAACTGCTCACCGTGTGCTTCTGATGACAATTTTCCTTTGTGAGTGACCTGATATAAAATGCCCACAGCACCTCTGACCACACATTGCTGCGCTGTGGCCCAACAAGCCAGTCTTGTGCATCTCAGGTCCCGTCGTTCCAAGGGCAGCCAGAGCCTCGTAGATGCTTAGGTGAGAGAGCTACCGACTCAGACTCCAACACCTGCATGTGTCAACTTCCCTCCCTCTTCTTCTATGCCTTCTTGGGCTAGGATACCTATTCCCAGAGTTATAAATCCCAACACTGGCTACACAGGCAGGCCAAGGCTTTCCTGGAGATATTTCTTTCCAATTTTCAAATTTTCTGAACATTGGCCATATGCCAGAGATAAAAACTCCTACCAGCCCTGGATCGTATCCTCAGTGAATGTGTGATTGAGTTGAGTGAAAAGAGGCACAGCACAAACTGCAATACAGTGGGATGTGTTGATGGAGAACACGCAGGAGGGCTGTCTGGGTCAGGGAAGCTTCTGGGAGAGGAGGACGCAGGTGTTCTCCTGTGCACTGCTGGGCCCCTTCCCCTCACCCAGCACCTCTCTGGACCATGACGCACAGCTGCGCATGGGAATGGTGGCATTGCACGCTGCTGAATGAAAGAGGAATGCTGGCTCGGAAGGAGAGCCCTTCTACAGAATCCAGGGTGGGCAAATGGGACATGAATAGGGGATAGCAATGAACTTAAATGACCCTATACACTGACTCATCACCCAGGGCCCCCACACTCATCCCCATCCACCCAGAACAAAGAACACCAATCACGTCAACACAGTCAGTCGTGAGTCCAGAGAACCCAGGCGGTAAGACAAGGTGCAGGCTGGGGGTTCAGGCTTTATTGGGATCATGAGGACTGGGGCAGCTGCCACACTGGGGACCAGAGCTGCACACCAGGCAACACTGGACTTCCAGGCAGTACTGGGGAGCGAGGGGACAGAAGGGCTTCTCCAAACAGAGCTGAGGACTGTCTGGTTAGATTCAGGGCAGGGATGAGATAGGGGAGGAGGGGACATTGCTCGAGAAAAGTGGGAGCTGAGGCTTGCAGAGGTTTGACTAGGGGAGGGCTGGAGTAAAAGAAACGGAGCCAGTGAGGCCTTGCAGAGAAGACGGGAGTGCAAGGATGGAGGAAGGAATGAGAAGACTGATGCTGGGGTGCAGGGAGCCAGCTGTACCCCAGGGCCAGGACCAGCAGGAGGCCTGACACATCCTCACTCTCAGTCCTGGGATCACAAGTCCTACTAGTTCCTCCACCGGGCCATCTTTAAATACACAGGGCTTGGGAGGAAGCAGCTGGACTTCATGTAGGCTGAGATCTTCAGGCCCTGCGAGTGGAGAGAGGAGGCAGGAGCTCAGGCCGCTGCCCATGGGGCTGGTGCGGCCCCACTCCAGGGGCAGCTGTTTAAGGACTCCAGTGCGAGCACAAGACAGTCGGTCAGGTCCCAGCTCTGCTAAGGTAACTTCTCAAATCCCTTTACCTCATCTCCTACCTTAATAAGGACTACCACTGGGGAGACAGGACACTGTACTGGGGGCTTTCTGTCCTCCAGAGATTACAATATAGGTTTAGAAAATCACTCAACAACCCTGCAAGATTGAGCCTACATAGCCGGGCATGGTGGTGCACACCTGTAATCCCAGTACTTGGAGGTTGAGAGAGGAGGATTGCAGGTTCAAGGCAGGCCAGCCTCAGCAACTTAGTGAGACCCTGTTTCAAAATCAAAAAATAAAAAGGGTTGGGGTGTAGCTCAGAGATAGAGCACACCTGGGTTCAATCCTCAGTACCAAAATTGATTAATAATAATAATAATAATTCAGTTTATCAGGAGAGAACCTGAGGTACAGAGAGGTTAAGTGACTTCCTCATGCTCACACAGCTAGTAAATGAGGCAGGGCTGGAGGCAGCCCTCTCCACAGGACACGCTGTCCCCTGTCTGCAGAAACATTCTCATTTTCATAGGCCTGCTCCTTCTTGCCCAAGTTTGCACACAGAAGGATCTGGCAGGACCAGGGCAGAGAACGTGCCAGTGAAGCTTGGCAGAGAGCTAAGACATCGCCCAGTGACTCAGCAGATCCGGGATGCAAGTATAGACATGGAGGCGGACCCCCAAGAAAAGACTGGGAAGGGATCTCATTAGTCCTGCAAGTCAGTAAGTCCAAATTTCTCCCCCTGGTATCTAAGATCAGTCTCACTATGCCCAAACCTACCTCAACTCCAGCCCTGATCAGGGACCATGCCAAGTGACAGTCAGATGTTTTATGTTCCTTCTTAGCAAGACTGAGTTCCCAGAGTTTCTAAAGGATTCAGAGATCCAGGACCGCTATTTCCATCAATCTAAGCAGGCCTCAGGCTGCAGCCTCAGCTCCTCCCTCTAGTCCTCCCTCCTCCACCACCCACACTCATGCCAGCTCTTGCACAATCCCCAAGGCCAAGCGGCCTGGACCAGAACCAGAGTCAATGAGAACTAGCTGAGAAGCAGGGAGGGAAAGGAAAACAGATCCCAGGCTGAACAACCATGGCAGCAAATGCCTCAAATTCCCAAGCCTCTACTGAAGTAGGTTTTGTTGGTGACCAACAAGTGACCCATGATGAACCACAGTTCATCATGGTGAGGTCCACCCTGTGCTCCCAGTACACCTGCTGCTCCTGGCTGCAGTCCGACTCAGGGTTGGGGGGGCATTTTTTCATGCGTCTTTGCTAGCAGCAAGCCTCATACAGAGGAGAATGTTGGTGAAAATGAGTGTAAGACCCCATTTCGCAGATGGAACACTGGGTATTAGAAGAAAACAGGAGAGGGAGGGAAGGAACATCACCCACCACAAAATAATTGAAGGTAAAATCCTCCAACGGGGTGTCCACGTGTGGACTCAGTCCAGTACCAACACAGCCCAGGGTCCCAGTACTTCCCTAGGCAGGGATCTGATTTGAGCAAAGCTGACTGCAGATGCGCTATGCATATTGTCTGCATCTCACATCGATCCAGCCGGGCCTCAGCCCTCCTACCACCAGTTGCACCACACTGCTGACACGCTCCGCCTCCTCCACTGGGTCCTGGGCTG
This sequence comes from Glis glis, assembly GCA_004027185.1. Lineage (NCBI taxonomy): Eukaryota > Metazoa > Chordata > Mammalia > Rodentia > Gliridae > Glis > Glis glis. The sequence goes on along the minus strand of PVJS01007192.1, from coordinate 6,033 downwards.
GGAAACCCAGGCTGCACCAGGGCCTGATGCTTTTCCCTTTCACAAAACAGGGAGAGCTGCTGGCTGCTGCCCTAAGAAGTCTGAGGCTGACAGGGAGCCCAGCACAGCCTCCACTGGCGCTGGGAGCTTGAGCCAAGGACTTGCCCTCTACAACCTCAGTGTCCTTATCTATCTAATGGGTCTGGTAATTCCATGAGCCTCATAGGACTGTTGTACTGAAAAATGTGACACAATAGATAGAAGACGTGAGTGCCAATCCTGACGTCTAACGGTACTGCTCAATAAATGCTAGTTATTCTTCATTCCAGCTCCAGGACGAGGAAAGCATCATATAAAGAGAAGTAAAAAGAGCATCAAAGAGGCAGGAAGATGCGGGGCATCACCTCGAAGCGGGACAGGAAGTCCTTCAGGTTTGGGAAGGCGTCCAGGCACTTGGGCTCAAACATGCGCTGCTGGTCAAGGATATCATAAGCCAGGAAATCTACATAGGTGATCTGCAAAAAGCTGAAGACCAGTGGGCTGGAAGCGCCATGACCTGGGGAGAATGACACTTGTCACCCCATCTTCCTCCCCCTTTACCTTGTCCCCTGCAAACCACGGCTGCTTCCCCAGGAACTGTGAGTAGAGCTTCATCTTCTCAGGGAGGCCCTCCAGGTACTCCAGCTTCAGTTTCTCCTAAGGCAGAAAACAGCCATCACCACCCTCAGATCCAAGCTTCCCGGCAAAGAGGCCACCTCCCCGTGCTGTCGTGGCCCAGCTGCCAGGGTGAGCAGCCAGCTTCTCTAGACTGAGCCTGGGCCAGGGTACAGGCTTCAAGTTAATACATCAGCATGGATTAGACCCCTGCTTGGCAACAGAACTCCATCTGTCAGAGTGATGGGAAGTGAGAGAGGAACACACACTGCCCCTGAGACTGTCACCCCCAAGGTCCAACCACCTCCTGTGGGTCACACCCAGGAGTGACTGAGCACCTGGCAGGCTCTGGGCTCAGATGTCAGCTGGATTCAAAGAAGCAAAGTTCTAAAGGATCCTGGGAGAAAAGACAAAGTTCTACCTAGCAGGTGGTTGAAGAATAAAATGGATATTTGAGTCATGTGCATAAAGTTGAAGAGTATTTGATGCTGTAAGGAAGGAGGGGAAAGAACAGAAGTGCTCGGGCTGACCCTGAGCTGCCTATGAGGAAAAGGTCCTGATTCTGGCACTGGGGAAGCAGACTGGCAGAGGGCTGAGGACCAGGGTGCACTATCGCCCCCATCCTGTAATTCTTATTCTCATGGTTTGAGTCTGCATTCCAGAAGAGAGTTGGTTTGAGCAACTGTGAGAGAGCGCCCATGGCAGGGGTTAAAGATCAGAGATGGAAGGGATTTTGCACACCCACTTTAATGTCTGATAATGGAAATTCCACCCCGCAGAGTCTGAATTGTACCCTAAACTTGATGGCAATGGACTCATAGTGCTTTTTATTTAACAAGATTTTGGAGTTATGAGGGTCAATCTGTTGCTAGGGTAAATAATCCCTTGGAGATTTAGTACTGCTGAGTTCAAATGCCGCATAGGGACAACGTAAATGTGAATAAGAGTTTAACTCTTTCTCTCCCTGTCTGGTCAAGAACTGTGGAGGTGGGGTTGGGGGACTCACAAAGTCAGCATTGTAGCAGACCATGGCATGCTGCCGGCGGGTGTCCATAACCTGGTTTTCAAAAATGTCCATACGAATCTTCTCCTCTTCTGTCTCCCCACCTGCAGCCCACACAGCTCAGATGCACCCTCAGCATCCCACCTCGGCCAAGCCCATGGGGGGGTGCCACTGTCCCCCATGCCCTGCAGCCAGCCCCACTCACACAGGTTGTGCTTGCGGGCGATGTAGCGCAGGATGGCATTGCTCTGGGTGAGCCTGTGAGCCCCGTCAATCAAGTAGGGCAGCTGCATGGACAAAAAGGGAAGGTCAGGTGGGATACCAGGTGTTAGCATCCCCTTCCCTGACCAAGAATAGACATGAGACATGGCACTCACTGCCCCTGGCCCATGGTAAGCCCTATTAATTAAATATACAGTAAAGTGAAGATCATAGAAAAACATTGTAAATAACCAGGAATGACAATAGTGGAGCAGAAGCGCTGATCCCAGAAAGTCTAACCTGATAAGGAGATGAGGTAGGGATCCTTCACTTTCACCAAACCACCCCAAACTTGCACCTACATTGGGAAAGTCCAGGCCCAGCTTGAATTTCTCATCCAGCCACTGGCTTCTGTCATAGTCGGGAGCTGTGGTGGAGAAGAGGAAGTGAAAGCAAACCTCCCCTGAGTCCAACCCTCCTTCCCCGGTGACCCTACCAAGGAGTGGGACAAGACCCGGAGACAGTGGACCTGGGATCTGAGCCACCCAGTCTCACATTCTAAGGCTGCAGGGGTAAAGAATGTCTGCAAGGGCTGTGGACCCCCCATGATCAAGGCTTACAAAAGGCAAGTGCTGAGGAGACCTGACCCCATGACAGACAGAAGAGGCTCCAGAGAGGCACTCCAGCGACCTGCCTTGAAAGACCACACTCACCCCCAAGGAGGTTTGGGAAAGGGCAGGACCAAGCAAAGGTTGCTGTGCACCAACCAGCAGGAGCCAGGCAGAGGACTGACCAGGAAGGTGCTCTTACCATCCCCTATGGTGTATCTCTTCTCCTCATAGCTTGAATCTGTGTATTCCAGGAGCAGGCGGATGGGGAGAGCAAGCTGGGAAAGATAGCCCGTGACAGAGGTCAGGGTTGGAGGGACACTGACTGGATCACCTCACCTTCTCCATGGGAACCCTCCACCCTACAGTTAACATGAGGATTCCCTTACACACACACACACACACACACACACACACACACACACACACAGAGGCTGGCTCAGACCTCCTGACAGAGATAGGCAGAGGGCTTCAGCAAGTCCTGAAGAGGACTGATCTTTGGGAACCAGCCCCTAGCGGCCCCGCATGTCTCCACCCTGTGCCCCCACCCAGCTGCCAGGTGGACCCCTCACTCACCCCGCGGATGTCCCAGTAACCCAGTATCATGGGCATGGTGCTGGCGCTGTGAGTGATAGACTTCTGCCTGGCGGGCCTCCGGTGCTGCAAGTGCCAGTGCACAGAGGAGCAGGTCCTAGTTGTGGTCTTATCTTCGTCCTGCCCCATCCTGACCTCCACCAATCAGAGCCTGGAGAACAAGCTGGGCCCCAAGGGAGGGAGGAGCGAGGTCCAAGATAGCCTTAGCCTCTGTGGTCCTGCCAACCAGGCCTGTCTGTCCAGAAGCCAAAGGCAGGGTGGGGCTCCCTATGCCCCAGCCCCACCCATGGCTCCCTTTCCCCTTTTCCTCCCCACTGGGCACGCGGAGGCTGGCAGTGACGTTTGAGATAGGCCAGGTAATAAAGGAGCAAGGTCCATCTCCCTTCCCTCCCCTCCTGCCTTAACTCAATCAAGTTCCTGCGGGGGCAGCCAGCAGAGGCCCACACGGACCAGCACAGTGGCCTGGAGCTCCATGGTCACAGATGCGGTGTAAGGTTAGGTGCAAGATCCTGTGCCCCACGGCTACACACCTCCCCTGCTTCCGAGGGGAGACAGGAGGGTGTCCAAAGGGGACTCTACACAGGACCACATCTCGGCCAGGGCCAGACCCTCATCTGTCCAGACCCCCACGTTCTAGCCCTGGCCCTGGTTCCTACCCTGAGTGATCTGTGTATAAGAGGGTGACTCCGGTGGCCCTTGAAGTCACTCTGGGACTTGGGACCTGTGGCACAACCTCCATAAGGATGACAACATCCTACCAAGAACAGTGTCCACCCTGCCAACTTTCCTCCTTGAAGGCAGAGACTGTTGCAAAAGGAAGAGATATGGGAGGAATTGCTCTGTAAAGGATGTTACAGGACATAATGGAATTTGAAAGCAGATGAACAGAACTTGAAAAGAAATGGGCTTACACTTAAGAGAACCAAGCTGTTGCTCTGCAGGGAGTGCATTTTGGAAATTAGCTCACACTTTGTGTGGACTGCAGGGCATGAACCCAGCATATCCATAAAGGTTTCCAACCACCAGGACGAGGTGTGGAGTCGGGTGGAGGAGGACAGGCAGAGGTCATCTCATCCCTTTTAAGTCAGAGAAGCCACATGCTCTGCAGGTCTCTGTGAAGATGGGAAGCTCAGAGGCCAAGTAACTGGCTCTAGCAGAGGCAGCCCTGTTGCAAATTCTGCCATCACATTCAGACAGGGCCATGGCCCACAGCTCTGGCTCCTGAGCTTTGTCCAGGCTCAGGAAGCAACCTCAGCCTCATAAATTTCCCATCTAATTTTGCCCACAGGGCGATGACAGCACCCTGCCTAGACACACACACACACACACACACACACACACACACACACACACACACCTCTGAGTTATCGTAGTTCTCATTAAGTGTCAAAAATTTGTCATAATCAGTTTTATAAGTCTTAGCATAGAAATATAACATTTCTAGGTCCAATTGAGGAAATGACTTTTTTTTGGTATGGTATGGGGCATTCTACCTCTGAGCTACCCCCCCAGCTTTATTCATTTATTTATTTATTTACTTATTTAATTATTTTGTGCTACTGGGGATTAAGCCCAGAGGCATGCTACCTCTGAGCTACATCCCCAGCCCTTTCTATTTCACTAGGTTGCTGAGAGCCTCGCTACATTGCTGAGACTGTCTTTGAACCTTCAATCCTCCTGTCTCAGTCTCCCAAGTATTGGGATTACAGGCATCCACCACTATGTCTATCTAAGGAAATGATTTTTTTAAGCTAACAGTAATTAGAATGCTAATTTTGGAAGTCATAGAACAGAAATGGTGTTCATCCATCTAGCCCCTCCTTTATTGAAAATTCACTGATGTGGATCCTACCACAGACTAGGCCTCATGAATATGACAGTCCTTCAAATTGACTCTAGTTTGACCAATAAAGACTGGCAATCAGGTGGGAATGGCAGGGGAGACATTTTGGAAATATGGACACATCTTAGTGTTTTACACACAGAGAGAAGTGGAGAGGGAGAGAGGCCAAGTATGGGAGAAGGAGGCCACACTGGCCAAAGCCAGGACTGAGGAGCTGGGAAGATGGGACCCAGAGCACAGGGGCTTTCAGAGGAGGACAGCTCTGCAGGAGGAAGGGAAGGACTGGACCAGCAGGCTCTCAAAGGCGAGTCTCCAGGGGCCAGGAGGATCATCCCAAGGGGTAGCGTGGGTCTCTGAAAGGAAATAGGGAACAATGGGGACAAGGGACTCTGGAAAGTGTTCTAAAGCAAGTGATTGTAGCCAGTAGTGACCTCATGGAAATTCATGACCTCATGCCTGATCTTCCAGATGTCTATGTGTTCTGTGCCAACTATACAAAGTGGACACGTTCTAATTGGTTAGAGAGACACTGTGCAGGATGATCAAGATGTATTGAGTGAAGTTCACCTACGAGCTTGCAGAGTGACCTCTGGACTGGATTCCATTACTCCTTCTCACTCCACAGATGACATGCTGACACCCTCAATGAAAATTCACAGATATTCTACATAAAATTAAGTCATTGTTTTTTGGAGGGAAAAGATTAAATTTATTAGAAATAAATACCAATAAATTAAAATGTATCCTTCCTCATGGAAATTTAAAAAAGAAATTCCCAAATATCACCTGGGCAAATTTAGAAAATCCAGAAATGAATACATACTTTGTTAAATCTGAAAGAAAATAAAAATCCCTACTTACAAGATGCTGCCAAATTGGAATTAAGTAAAAGAAACTTCCAACATGCCTAAGATATTAAGAATAAGGTAAAACAGGTGAGTGTGGTGGTCACACCTGTAATTCCAGTACTTGAGAGGCTGAGAAAGGAGGATCACAGGTTCAAGGCCAGCCTCAGCAACTTAGTGAGATCCTGTTTCAAAATTAAAAGATAAATAAATAAAAATGGCTAGGGATGTCACCCGGAGGCAGAATGCCCCCGGGTTCAATCCCTGGTACAGCAAGGAAGGAAGGAAAGAAGGAAAGGAGGGAGG
>PVJS01007191.1:0-56996 GCA_004027185.1 Glis glis | reverse complement strand
GTGCTCTCCAGAGCACTGTCTACTACGAGGTGGAGCACAGACTCCTGGCTGCTGAGCCACGTGCTCTCCAGAGCACTGTCTACTACGAGGTGGAGCACAGACTCCTGGCTGCTGAGCCACGTGCTCTCCAGAGCACTGTCTACTACGAGGTGGAGCACAGACTCCTGGCTGCTGAGCCACGTGCTCTCCAGAGCACTGTGTATTACAAGGTGGAGCACAGACTCCTGGCAGTGCTTTTGAGGAGAATGATGAGGCTGGCTGGATTCTTTTAGCAGGTTGGTGATGACTGAGTGAGTCAATTAGCCTTAAGTAATAGCAACTACATCTACTACTACATAATTGAACGAGACGGCAGGACGTTTAAAGAAGGCACTGAATCACCCGCAGAATGTGTTCTGAAAGGTAGCTTATGTGAAATTAACTTATGGCGTGTTCATTTCCTAATCTATTTCACAAGTATATACTGTGTGTCTACCACACACCAGGCACTTGTAATGAGGTTTAAATTACATTAGAGGCTTAACTAGATCAAAATGTAATTTTAGTATATCTATAAAGCATATTGAATTCCCTGTGGGAATAAAAGCATCCTCCACTGTTTAAAATAACAGAGTGCTGAACCACAAGCAATACAGATCTCTCTGCTTACTGGCTTCCCACACACATTTCAGAATGAAGATTTTAACACCAAAATTTATAGTAAATCAGTAATTGTATATTAAACATCACATACCATCATCCCCAGTATTTTATTTTGTACAACACAGTTGTTGCATGGTGATTAGTTCTCTTCTGAAAACTACTGAAGAGCAAAACAGAATCACAGAATCTGAAAGATTTTGCCAGTTCGGTCTAATCACTTATGAGGAAGAAACTGAGGTCCAGAGAGATAAAATAATTACTCCTGGTCCTGAAGCTCATCGATAGCATGCCTTGAGACACAGCACGGGCTTCTTGATCCCTAGGAGGCGCTCGCAGTTATTAAGAAGTTATGTCGGCTTTTTCTAAACTTCATTTCAGACTCCGCATATGCTGATCTCTCTGCACCTCACACTGTGCTTCCAGCCGTCTTCCTTATCCCAACAACTGACACTCCATTCCTCTAACGTTCAGTCCACAGCCTCTGGGCACCCTTGACTACTCTCTTTATATTAAACTCTATATCCAACCCACCAGCACAATTTATCAGCTCTGACCTCAGAATACCTCCAGAATCCAATTATGGTCGTCCCTTGGCATCCCTGGGGGACTGGCTCCAGGACCCACGTGAGTACTAACATCCACGGGTGATCATGACCCTTAGATAAAATGGCACAGTTTTTGCATATAACCTATGCACATCCTCCCATATACTTTAAACCATCACTAGATTACTTACAATACCTAATACAACCTATGCACATCCTCCCCTATACTTTAAACCATCACTAGATTACTTACAATACCTAATACAACCTATGCACATCCTCCCCTATACTTTAAACCATCACTAGATTACTTATAATACCTAGTACAATAAAAGGGATATGTAAATACTTGTTATACTGTATTGTTTAGGGAATAATGACAAGAAGAGGTCTGCGCATGCTCAGTACAGATGCACTTTTTTTTCTAAATCTTTTCAGTCCACGGTTGGTTGGCTCCAAACACGCCACATCGCGGATACAGAGGGCCAGCTATATTTCTCAGAATTTCCACTGTTACCACACGGTCCAACCTACCATGATTTCTTGCCTACTCTCCCTTGCTTATTTAGTCTATTTTCCACATGTTCACAAGAGTGATCCTGCTAAAGTATATGAAATAACTTCATTCTTCCACTCAAAATTCTCCATTGCTTTTCCTTGGCACGTGGGGAAAAATTCTGAGTGCTTTCCACGACCCCTGCCTGACCTGGTCGCTCTGTGCCCTCTGACCCGTCTTCTTCCCCAGTCGCTTGCTCACTCCACTGCAGCCCGCAGAGCTCTCCGGCTTTCTGCACGTGGGCCAGGCACTCTCCGTCTTGGGAGCTCTGCTCTTGCTCTTCCTTGGGCCTGGATTCTCTCCTTAGCTGTTTAAATGGCTGCTTCCCCACCTCCTCCCAGGCTCTACTGGAATGCTGCCCTCACTTCAGCCCAGCACCCTTTATTTCTCGTCCTGCCTTATTTTTCCCCACGGCGCTAAACACTCTCTGACACACTCTGCTTACTGATCTGCTTGTCCACCTCCTCCCACTAAAACGTGCGCTCCATCAGAGCAGCAGCTTTGCCGTGGCCCCTGCTGCACTCCTAGCAATGGAGACCGCACGCAGTGGGCAGTCAGTAACTATGTACTAGCTGAATGAATCTCCTTAGGGGAAAACAGCCTTTAGAATGCTTACATATTTATCTCTGAATATATGCATAAGTTGAATATTTTATTAATTTTTATTTTAAATATTAAAACCAATATTTTTAATTTAGAGATCTAAAAATAAGCAAAGGGTGCTCTTTCAATATGCATAAGTTCAAATGCATTCTGCTTGTATCTAAATAATGTAAAGAGTGTATAGATCTAGACGTGGCCGATTGCTCTTAATCCAATGGGACCATGCTGAGTAAAATGTTTCAGTGCATTGCTGCTTCCAGAGATGGGCTCAGGTGAGCTGCCATGAAGTCACAGGTATTAAGGTAGGGAACATGTTTACATCACTGGAAGAGCATCTCTTCAGAAAAGGTAAATCATGTATCATAAAGTAGCAAATGAAAGGCATAGGGAGTATAAATATATACATATAAATATATATGACAAAACGTAGAGTTATAAAGACCAAGGAGAATTCTTTATGAGACAAAAAATAAAAGCAAATAAGAATTTCAAAAAGAGAAGAACTGGGGATGTAGCTCAGTGGTAGAATGCATGCTTAGTATGTGTGAGGCTCTGGGTTCAAACCCTAGCACCACAGCAAGAGAGAGAGAGAGAGAGACAGAGACAGAGACAGAGACCGAGAAGGGATAAAACCAACAAAACCATAAAGTACCTGGGATAGTTTTATCCAAAGGGTCAGGGCAATATAGTCTGGAAACAGGAGATTTGTAAAACCCTGTTTCTGTCTAGAAAGAGATGCAAGAGAGTAAATATGATACCTTCAGTTCTGCTCAGAAATCCACTACCAAGCTTTGGGCCACAATTCACATATGCATTTAACTTGGGATCAAACTTCTCCAGAAATCAAAAGTAGCTGTTAAAAGAAATAGCTTAATCTGAACACAGAGAACAAAGACAGTAGGAAATAGTCTTAATACCCAAATTCAAGGCAGATGCTCCCAGAAGAGCATCAGACCAGAGACACTGCGGACGGTCCAGGGGAGGCTTTGGGTACCTTTCACCAGACTCCTACAGTTCAGCACTGCTCAAGAAAAACATAATACAGTCCATAAAGATGACAGTCTATGTGATGGAAAATGTTCTAGTAGTTACGTTTGTTTGTTAACAAAGTAAAATGAGACAGGAGAAAACTAATTACAATATATTTAACCCAATATCTCCAAAATTTTATCTTTTTTTGGTACTGGGGATGGAACCCAGGGGCATTCTACCTCCAAGCTACACCCCCAGCCCTTTTTATTTGGAAACAGGGCCTCACTAAGTAGCTGAGGCTGGTCGCGAACCTGCGATTCTCCTATCTCGGCCCCCCAAGTACTGGGATTACAAGTGTGCGTCACCACATTCAGCTTAAATTTTATCATTAGAATATACAAGCAATAAGGAAAACTTCTTAACATATTTTACATTCTCTCTCTTTTTTTCATTCTGAGTCTTCAAAAAGCCATCATACATTTTATACTTTACATGACATCCCATTCCAGGCTAGACACATTTTGAGTGCTGGGGAGCCACATGTGACTTCTGGCTGTTACATCTAGACAGTGTGGGTATCAAGTGTGTATCCGTGCATATGGGATTTGTATATCATTTATATTTTAAAGAGGGTCCATCTAAACAGAACACAGATTGTACCTTGAGGTCCTATCTTTAATGTGAAAAGTGTAACCGTAGATGAACAGAGGTGGTCAAGAAGGGCTGGGGTGTTGGAATATGGTCTCAGATACAGAATCTAAACTCTTTTCAACCTTGCACACAGCAAGTGCGCTTGAGTTCCTTCTCCTAGATGAGACCATGGTACTACTTTCTCCACCAGAAATGGGGCTAACAATCTCACCGTAGGTACTAATGCAGGGGAAGTTGGTTTAGTAGTGAACAGGAATGAAAGAGGAGAAAGATCTACTTACTTAAATCTGTAGCTCTCTCGCTTATTATTCACAAATCCATCTGCCAGATCTCGTGGTACAATAATTTCCAAGCTAGGTGTTAATTTTTCATCTTCATCTATGGAATAAATCTGTAAATATGAGAACAAATGAATATAAAGTGGTAAAATTACAGCTTAAATTGTGACCATGTTATTGCAGTTTGCATTGTGGTGTTATAAAAATTGTACTTTTAAGTTAAAATTAGTATAATTTGGATATTTTCCTATTGAACTATGTGTGGACTGAAACAAATATGTAGAACTAAACAAGAGGTAAAACTTGATTAATGCTGTATCAAAACTCAGACAATCTTTGAATGGTCTCATATGCAAATCTGAACATTTGAATGTCTCTGTTATTGTCATGGAAAACTAATAGCCCTGAAAATAACATATTAACTAAGTTTTTCTTTCACATGATATATCAGAAATTAATAAGCAATAAGCATTTCTGAGTATTTACAAACTACTAGACACAGATATAATGCTGCTTGAGGGCTGAGCCTTCTTAAAGAGCTTACAAGAATGCTCAAATTTAAGTTATGTTCAAAGAAGGCCAAGTTTCCACAAAGCCCATTCAGGCATTTGATAAGAGATGTGGTTTCAAAAGGCACCTGGTACTTCATGTCTTTTCTGTCATTTTCAAGATTTCCATCCCGGCCCAGCACTAGTTGGCAGGTGACCTAGGAGCGAGCACTTGGTCTCCCTAAGCTGGCGTGGGAACGCAGGGTCTTCATCAAAGCCCTCGCCACAGTGACATTCTCTGACTCTCTTCCCCGTTACCTACTCCTTTATTCATTGGCCAGGAAAATCAAGACTCAAGCCTATAAAGAAATCATGGAGAGTGAGGAAAAGCGTAATATTTGGTGCAGAAATGTCGAGCTCAATTTACCAGCTGTGTGATCAGCCACCACCGTAAGAATCAAGGGTGCCACCCTTATAACATTGCTGTGGGCATCAAATGATGTAATGGAAATGGAAATATTTTGTAATGCACAATAAGAAAAAGTCATTGGATTTATAGGTTTTTGAAAAAAAAAAGATTTCTTGTCCTTCACCAGGAAATAAAATCCATTTAGATGCTTGATTATGGGGGAAAGTCATATTCCTAAGTGAGTAAAAGCCAACCTAAGTTTCCAGAAAGTATGCATAATTTCCTAAGCAGATTTTTATTGAGCCTCTCATTGAAACTGTGAAGACTTCAGGTGCAAATGTTATTTTAAATTAAAATAAAATTATCTGTAGAAAGTAATAACATCAAGTTAAAAGGCTTTCTGGCTGTTTTCTCAAGAGACATTCAAGAAGTAGATCCTGTAGGACACTACATTATAAAAATAAAAACAGTTTAAGAGTTAGACTGGTGAATGAAGTTTAAGAGTTAGACTGGTGAATGAAGGGAGCATGTAAGACAGGAAACACACAAAAGTGAGGAGTGCTACACATTCTTTTAAAAAAATTGTATGTATTTGTGCTCAGCAGACAAAAAATAATTAACTGGGATAGGAACAATGACATCCTTCCCACCACCACTACTCTAAGCCATTCTTTGAAGCAGTAAGAAAAGTCCTTAGAGCCAGAAAACTTTAGTCTAAAATATTGGCTTTCTACCCTTAGTCATAAAAATATTCATTATCTGAGATAGGATAGCTATTTTTTAAAAAGAGAGGACAATAAATGCAAGGATGAATATGAAAATATATCTGAAATGTGCAGAGCACTGTACAAATGAAAAAGCACTGCCATTGTTAAAATTACCAGACTCGTCCTATATATCGGCTTTACTAATCTAAAAATCTTATAATTTAATGTATAATGCCTTAAAATAAGATTAATATAAAGCCTTTGAGTCACTCAGGTATAATACTACAAACTGTATTTACAGTCAGAGAAATTGCCTTATTGTCTTTTGGGGACAAAAAGATTGGTGCTAAAATGTGAACTCGGTGTTTATTCACTCCTGTTCTCTCTTTTTTTTTTGTATAAATGGCATAATGTTACATCTAGGTAAGAATGTGACATCACAAAGACACAATATGACACCTGAAAATACTTCCTGGAAGATCCACAAACTCACTAAATAAAGGTGAAAGGAGGTATTTTAAAATAGCCAAATGCTGCACTTTAAGAAACTAGAAAGTTGAGTATTAAATCCAAGACTCTCCATCAGCTTCCCAGCCCTATCCCCACTCCTGCTCTCCCTTGACCAGAGCAGGGCATCTGCTTCTCACCGCACCGTCTGAGCAAACTCAACACTTTTAGGTAAGAAGCTGGGAGTAAACATTACATACCATATACGTTTTACATGCACTTTAAAAAATCTTGGTGTAGGTGATTGTAAGAGGAGATAAAATGGGGAGATACCATGCTTTTCTCTCTACTGCTTTTTTTTTAAGCTACCATTTTCCTTGGAGTTTTTTCATGCATCTTTTCCTAAATATATTCCATGAGAAAAAGAGTTGCTGCTGCTGATGACAAACATTACATCCTCTTTGTTTTAAATACTTAAATTATATGAGGCAAATGCTAAATTATGAGATGCTATGATGTTACACACAGACACACACGCACAATATAGATATACAGAATATAAATAAAACATGAATAATATACCTACTCTAGGTACTCAAAAGTATGACCTAAATTGCCCTTGCTTAAATTCTCACGTTGGGAGAAAAAAAAAATTGCCTAAAGAGGGAATAGCTTTGGAATAAAATCTCTTAATTAAAAATCAGTTCTGCTACTTGCCAGCTGGGTACCCTGGCCACATTATTTAAATCAGAGACTCAGTATCCTCATCCATAAAATGAGGGAATGACAACACCCCTGCAGGGTTTTTGTGAGGACAGAGATAATGCAGATAAAGCCCTGGGCAGGTGGCAAGTTCTCAAGACACGGTGAAAATGGCTATGCTCCCCTCTAGACAGAGAAAACAATGTTTTGAAGCATTTAAGAAGCATAGAAAGTATCTCTGCTCAGAGCAAGGAGAATGTCTTAACACTCTTTGTTATCTCTGAATTTAGCACACTAAAGGAAGCACCTAAATACCCATTAATGTTTTCTGAATGAAGTATATATGTGTATTTTTTGTGTCCGAATGCATAAATATCTATATTCATAGTGAATACATGTCAAAGAGCATGTTCAGGTTGCAGAAGGACAATATAGTCAGTCAACAAATTCCTGAGGGCTCTCTGCCTGCCAAGTACCACATAGGTGTATCCTTTGTGTATCTGTTTATATTTGTATCATTTCAGGCATTTATAAACATGCAGCTCCGGCTTGCACAGGTTTTGCCCCAGTGCAAAAACGTGGGTTTGAGTGCACCTGTGTGCACGGGGCTGCGTGACAGTTTCCCAGGAAGGTGCAGTAAGGGCCGGTGTGTGTTTGAGAGTCTGCCGGGTGTGACACGTGCACTCGGGGCCGGGTCTGTGATCGGCGCCCGCAGGGCTCTGCCGGGTGGGAGTGGACCGGGGTCTGCGATCGCGTCCCCAGCTGCAGACCACGGGGTCAGTGCATGCAGGGTTCTGCAGCGCGCCCCCGCAGCCCGGAGCCTGGAGCCCGGAGCCCGGCCCGGCGCCTCGCGAGCGCCCAGAAGCCCGGGAGCCCCCGCCCGGCGCCCCCGCGCTGCGGCCGTACCCCTTGTTGGTGCTTCCGGACAGAGGGCTTTACTCTCGCGAAAATCTGGATCGTCTGCTTCACCATCTCCTCTCCAGCTCTGCGCTGACCCTTGACCTCTCAGGCTCTGGCTCCCAAAACTTCTGACGCCCCCCCCCCACCACTGCCCGGGACACGCAGCCTTAGCAACAGTAACTAGGGATACTACCCAAGGAGCATCGCGGCAACCGGGGCCCCGCCTCCTCTCTCCCTAATTGGTCGCCCCTCCTCGTCTGCGACCAATTAGGGAGAGAAGGGAGCAGCTGGGAGGCGGGGCTAGCGGAGGGCGCTGCGCATGCGCGTGGGGGAAGACTCTGGGGACCGCGGGAGAAGGGACCAGCCTGGAGTGCGCCTCGCCCTGTTCCTTAACCCGTTCATTCTGTGTCTTCACCTCTTTTTCGCACTTACGGCTAAGAAGCACTGATGTCTGCCACGCAGTTTTTAGCATTGAAGTCATTTTTCCATTTATCGTTCACTCATCGAGGCAATGGCACTTGCTCTGTGACACGTCGTATTCTGGTTGAGAACCCCTAGCCCACTGGAAGATCAGGGTCTGACGAAGCAGGCAGGTTTTCAGCAGAAAATTACAACCACGGGATGAGGGCTGTGCGCTGGTGCAGCTAGGCACCGGGCTCCCTCTAGCTCTGTTTTGGAAGACAGTAAGACCGTAATCGTAGGAAGGGGGCCGAGTCCCAAGGAATAGTCATGTCAAGCAACGATGGTACCCGAAAAGATGTTCAACCTCATTACCCATCAAGGAAGTATAAATTAAAACCCCAATGAGATGTCGATACACACCTACCAGAATGGCTGAAATCAACAGCGACAAACCCCAAACACTGGCGGGGTGCAGAGGAAATGAATCACTCACGTTTTATTAGCGAGCGTGTGTAGTGTAAAATGTATACTATATAATGGTATGGCCACTCTGAAAACAGTTCGAGAGTTTCTTAAAAAACTCAAAATGCAATTACTCTGAGACCCAGAAATTGCACTCATGGGAATTTATTCCACAGAAATGAAAACTTGTGTTTACACAAAAAACCCTTATGTATTGTAGCACCTTTATTAGTAATAGTCCCAAACTAGAAGCAACTCAGATTTCCTTCAGCTACTGAATGGTTAAGCAAGCTGTGGAATGCTGTTCATCAATAAAATAGATGAAACCATTGATACATGTGACAACTTGGATGAACTTCCAGGGAATTACAAAGAAGCCAAATTCAGAAGTTAAATACTATATGATTCCATTTATATAACATTCTTGAAAAGAAAATTACAGAGATGGAGGGAAGATTAGTGGTTGCCAGAGAGGTAGAGAGGCCACAAGGTGGCTATGGTTGTAAAGAAATCCTTGTGATGTATGAACTGTTCTGTATCTAACTGGGGTGGTGGTTACAAAAATCCACACACGATAGCATTGCATGGAATAAAATACACACACACACACACACACACACACACACACACACACATATTAGTGCCTGGAAAGCCTTTAAGTCAAATAAGAGTGAATAAGATTGATGATTGTATCAATGTCAATTTCCTGATTGTAATAGTATACTATAGTTATGCAAGGTATTACTATTGTGGGAAACTGGAGGAAGAATATGCAAATCCTATTATTTTTTTACAACTGCATGTAAAAAATTATCTCAAAATAAGTTATTTTTAAGACACTTAAGAAAATGAAAAGACAAACCACATCCTGTGAGCATTTTTTGCAAAATACATATATGATAAAGGACTTACATCCAGAATATATTAAAACCCAATGATAGGAAAACAAATAATCCAAGTTTCAGAAGAGGGAGATGTGGCCAAATTAGTTGAAGAAACACTTCACCAAAAAGGATATATGATGACTGGGGGTCTAGATCAGTTGTAGAGTATTTGCGTAGCATGCACAAAGTCCTCGCTTTAAAAAAAAAAAGGACATATGGCCAGCAAATAAGCACATGAAAAGATGCTCAATGTCAATAATGAGATGCCAATTAAAACCACAATAAGGGCCCAGTGTGGTGGCACGCTTGCAATCCCAGTACTTGGGAGGCTGAGACAGGGGGATCCCAGGTTCATGGACAGCCTCAGCTACTTAGTGAGGAACTTAGTGAGACCCTGTTTCAAAATAAAGAATAAAAAATAGGGCTGAGGGTGTAGCTCAGAGATAGAATGCCCCTGGGTTCAATCCCCAGTACTGAAAAAAAAAACACAATGAGATATCATTAAACACCTCTTATAATGGCTAAAAGTAAGAAAATGAAATAGACCATACCAAGTGCTGACAGAGCACCTAGACTTCTCCATCATCACTAACAAGAGAGCAAGACAGACAAGCCGCTTTGAAAACCAGTTTCATAGCTTCTTGCATATGCATTTACCATATGCCCAGCAATCCCAGGCCTGCATATATACTCAAGTGAAGTGAACACGCACAGGAACTTAAATAGGAATGTTTATTCACAATTGCCCTGAACTGGGAACAAAGAAAGTTCTCTTCAACTGGCAAGTAGCTAAACAAACTAGTACACGCATACAATAAAAAGGAATGAACTGTGGGTGCCCACAACAAGATGGTGAAATCTCAAATTCATTCTGCTGAGTGAAAGATGCCAGACTTACTCACTTTATAACTCTATTTATACGACATCCTAGAAAAACTATAGGGATAAAAAACAGATCAGTGATTTCCAGGGCTGGGGGGTAGGGAAGAGGGTTGATTGCAAATAAGCATGGGAGAGGATTTGGGGGGGGCAGTGGTTGATGAACTGTCTCATATCTTGATTTCGGTTGTGGCTACATAACCATATGTATTTGTCAAAACTCAGAGAGCTATTAAGAGGGTATACCATAGGTAAATTTCACCATAATAAGAACAAGAAGAATAAAATACGAACAGGTGCAGCAGTAGCATGGATGGAGAAAAGAGAACCAGGTCAAGTGTACTAAATAGACTTTAGAGGCTTTTTTCCTGGTGAGGAAGAGATATCTCAAGATCAGACAACCAGGTGGATGGTGCAGGTATCCACCTGGATATGTAAAATCAATTAGATTGAGGCAGAAGGAGAAAAGAGGAGTTAGGAACATGATAAATTTCCAGTACCTGTGGAACTTCAACAGGTAGTTGGATCAAGGTAGTTGGATCAAGTCCAGGAGAAAGCTAAGGCTGAAAATGTGGATATGGGAGTCATCGCAGTTTCTTCTAGAAAGTGACCAATTCCCTGCTGAAATGTTAACGCTGATGGTTGGAGGGGAAAGGAAGGCCTCACAGGAGGCTGAAGAGAAAGGGGAGTCATGCATCATGGAAGTCAAGGGACGAGAACATTCTGAGGTGAGTTCAACATTGCTGGATGCTCAAGAGAAGGTACTGACAATGTCCACTCAACTTAGCAACTGGAAGGCACTAGTGGTTCCGCTGCTGGTTTCTATGGAGTAGTGGGATCGGAAGATGGGTGGTTAGATGCTGAGGAGTAAGTGGAAGGTTAGGAGGTGGAAGCAGCCAAGAGGCTCTTTTCCCCAGGAGTTTGTGAAGAAGCAAAGCACAGGGCGAAAGCTAGGGGAACCCAGGGTGCAAACGGGTCTTTAGTTCTCCACTAACGAGGTAAATCCAACAGAGGAGAGGTGGAACATGCAACAAGGAGAGAAGATAATGGATGGTTGTACCAGAGGTGCAGGCAGCATTTTACCAAGAGAGTGTAATGAAAGGTAGAGAGGTAAGGGAGTCAAAGGTATTTGCAAAAGAGCAGTTTAAGTATTGAACTGTGAAGTCTAGGCCAGTTAAAGATGTTAGAGGCTGCCAAAGTGGTGGCACATGCCTGTAATACCAGTACTTGGGAGGCTGAGACAGGAGGATTGCAGGTTCAAGGCCAGCCTCAGCAACTTGGCGAGACCCTATAGCAACTTAGACCCTGTTTTTAAAAATAGTACTGGAGCTCACTTCAGCAGCACATATCCTAAAATTGGAACAATACAGAGAAGATTAACATGGCCCCTGCGCAAAGATGACATGCAAATTCATGAAGCATTCCATATTTAAAAAAATAGTCCTGGGGTGTGTGTAGCTCAGAGGTAGAATGCCTCTGGTTTCAATCCCCAGTACCCCTCCCCCCAAAAAGATGCTAGAGACCTTTGATGTGGTGGAGTGTTACACAGGGAGGGAAAGAAATCTATGGGTCCAGGATGTGGGAACGTAGCACTTCCTATGTTGAGCTCTGAGTCATATGATCAAATGCATTCGTAAGGAGGAGGTGTAGGTTCAAATCCTGAATCCATCATTCCTAAGAGTATGACGTTGGGTAGGCAATTTATGTTTTAAAGTCTTACTTGGCTCATCCGATAAGTGGAGATGGAGAATAGTAATGATAGTAATTGCATGGAGTTATCATAGAAATCAAATGGGGCCATGCATGTGAGACTGTTAACTTGGTGCCCAGTGAGTCGAAAGCATTCATACGCACAGGACTCTGACCTCTGGATTATTTCCTTGGGGTTGTAAACACCTCCTAAAGAACAGAAACTATGGCATAAATATGTATATATGACCTGCCAGGGTTACGAACTCTACCTCCTCGGGCCAGACCTATGATGTAAATACATTAAGCGGACAGGGAAAAGGCAATAGGCACATGGTGAACAGGAGACAAGGGCCCCAGACACAAGCCTTCACATTCAAAACAGTTAACGAACAGTGCTGCCTGAAGGTAGCATACTCAGGGCCCCTAGCTCAAACCAGCCTTTCTGCTCCTAGTATAAGTGACTTATGTTACTCCCAGGCCACGCCTCTGACAGCTTTCCTTAAATCTCCAACAGATGGCTTATAATGGGTACAAACTAGGTTTTGTGATTAAATCTCCAAGTTACAGTGTTTTTCCCACAACTTAATTTATATTCAGTATTATTATTTGCACCTTACCTACTTGTTCAAATGTGGGAATTAAAATGCTTTTCAATTGTTTAAAAGATTCTTGAGCTCTGTAGTTGCCAAAATAACAGATAATTGCACCAGGCAAATTAGCCAGGGTTTAGAAGCCCCAAATCTGAAAGAAATTAGGCTGTGTCTGAAATAAATTAGTCTATAGGCAAGTTAGTTGGGTTTTGTTTGCTTGTATGTTTTGTTTTGTTTTGTTTTTTGGGGAAAAGTTGAAAGTATGCTCCAATACTAGTTTTCAACTACCTCTTTAGCTGTTGGTGCTACAACTATAAAATGCATCATTTTACTTTATAAGTCTGAAGAGGGACCAGTAAAAATTTTATGGTCTGGTAACTTTGATATAGAAGATGTACATAAGATTGCCTAATTGCAGTAAAAATTTCCCTCCCCTATTCTACCCCTGGCTTTGGGAGATTTATGTTTGTTCCTTCAAAAATCCTTCATGGCCACCGCAGGGCTGCCCCTCCCCCACTTATCAGCTAAACAAGCATGTTACCACACCTGCTAGAGATTTCACTAGCCCTATTCTGGGGTCATCTGTTAACTTCCTCCAAGGAGCAAGGTCAGTAGTTGAGACTTCCTGATTATTAGTGAATAGCAAAATGAATACAACAGAAGTCAGTGGACACAAACTGTCCCTTTCCAGTTGTGAGTATTGGATAGAACATTAGGCAGTACATGATTCTCAAATGCCCCTGATTGAGGATTTTATGGAGAGGAAAGACTGAGAAGACAGAGCAGATCTTCTACGGAGGACCCATTAGGGATGCCCTTCTCAGCTGAGCCCCGTTTAGCCGTCTTACGGGTGGTCAGTACTGGAGGGAACCCCTTAGTACCCTTTAGTCTAAGAAAGCCATTATTTCATTGTTTCTGAATCAAGTGGAGAATACACAAAGCAATTTCTGGTACTCATTAAATGCTAAATAATGGCATGCCGTTAAATTGCAGAGCCAGGGTACCACAAATCTGTAATATATAATTTCAGCAAAGGCTTTTCTTTTGAGAATATGCTTGGCTAATTTAAAGCATAATTTCATTAACGTAACCATCTTTCCACGCAGCAGAGTTAAAGTCATACAACTTTACCAACACATGGTTTGGAGGGTGCGGTGGTGCAGTGGGAGTCGCTGGGCTTAGCCAACTCGTACCTCTTTGCTTTTCCTACTGATGGTACATTCTGATTTCCACCACCATGCTCGGCTCTCTCTCCTGCTGGTTCATGGCCTCTCTCTTGCTAAGAGACAGAGCCCTCTTTTCCCAATTTGTCTGATCCTCTTCCTGCAGCCACCCCCCCCCCGGGGCTCCTCCTGAACAGCTACATCAAAGACATTTAGGGCTGGAAGCCGGTGGCCAGCCATATAGAATTACAGCCCCGCTCTCACCGGATTACAGAGTGGCGAAACATAGGAGCCAAATGGCTGTGCCGTGGCACCGAGGGAGCCTCCTGTTCTGAATGGAAAATATGACTCTTCGAGGATTTATACACAGGCTCCTCATAAACAACCTGAATGTTTCACCAACTCCTGACGGAGCAAGGCATGGGCTGGGTTCAAACACTTCCACAGTGCTCTCTTCTCCGTGAGTGGCCCACCCTGTCCTATCGCCCTCGGGGCGTTTACTTAAATGTGGTTCAGAATTAGAAGAAAAAAATGCTGACCAACAAGTAACATAACTTGAAACATAAAAGGACACGGCTTACCTGGCACAGTGCCCTGTGGCCACATTATTACTGTCACCAAAGCCAGCCACGCCTCACCATCCTGAACCTGGGTATTCAGCAAGCACATGTATCTCAATCCACCTCTACTTCCTCACCACCCATTTGTCTCTCAATCTCCTGCAGTCTGGTTCTTGTCTCCCAGCCTGCCCAGAGCCTGTTAAACCATACCTCCAGAGCTGTATCTTGTCTGTACATCTTGGGATAGCTTAATGATAGGCCCAGTTGACTAGGCCTGACCTCCAAGTCACCCCCAGCTTCCTCTCTTTTGTATAGCAATATCCAAGCAGTTTCTGGAAGGTTCTGCCTCCTAAATATCTTTTGTCTGTCACCCATCGGCTCCATCCTGGTTGCTCTACTTTGGCTCCTCATCTCTCTGCCAGGACTAATAAGGTCTTCCAGCCACTCTTCTTGCCTCTGATCTCGTCCTCCTCTTTGTTCCATCTTCTACAGCTGCTAGGAGCTCCCATGCTTGTCAGTCCTTCTTTGAAGACCTCCAATTCGTCCCTGTTACAAATAGCATCCAGCCCAAAGGCCCTTCAAGCCCGTCCCCAAATTGCCTTTATATCAATTGCATAGTCCTTTTCATGTCCTTTATCCCCATCCCTGCCCCTGCCCTCTGGCTGCTCCCAAGCGCACCAGGCTTCGTCCAGTCTCCACGCCCTCTGTGCTGATCCCTGTGTTTGCAGCACCGTCTCCACCTGATCCATTAGAAACGTGCAACCCGTACCTTGAGATTCAGCTCACATGCTACCTGCTCTGTAAAGACCGTTACCCCACTTCCCCCGGGCAGGGTTAGGGACCCTCCTCTGTACAGCTATTTCTTATTTGTCCCTTTGTATTAGAATTCATTGTCCTGATAATGTTGCCTTACATGTATTTGTCCCTCTGTCATGCCTGGGATTATTTAAGGACTGTTGACTGTGCCCTGTTGATCTATGTATCTCCAGTGACTAACAAGGTTTTTGGACACATACCAGAGATTTCTATATGTCTGATGAATAAATGAGTGAATGTATAACTCATTGCAAGGAATCAATGATTTTTTTTTTTTTGTGGTACTGGGCATTGAACCCAGGGGCATTCTACCTCCAAACTACACACCCCAGCCCTATTTTTTTAATTCTTTATTTTGAAACAGTGTCTCACTAAGTTTCAGAGGGCCTCACTAAGTAGCTGAGGCTGGCTGTGAACCTGTGATCCTCCTGTCTTAGCCTCTCAAGTACTGGGATTACGAGCGTGTGCCACTGCGCCCGGCTCAGAGGTTCATATTTCCACGGTGAAGATGACTTAATTTCCCTCCTTTCTCACCCAAGGGAACAAAGATAACCTAGACTGTTAACAGGAGGAAGCGTTAGAAACACAGCATCGCTATTCCACTTCTGAACCCACTTTCTTCGGGAAAAAGAAGATGGTGACACATTTCCCAGAGTGATAAGCCGAGCACATTAACATTTGTATCCATGGAGGACAACAGAAACAGGATCCGTCCAGGAGATAAGTATGAACGCAAAGTGGTCCACTGTTAAATTCGTGAGTTTCTTTCAGGATGCCTGGGAAGCATTTAATGAACCCAGGAGTCGACTTGGTTTTAATTGAAGCAGAATGTGCCACTTACAAATCACCAGTTAAATGACTATTCACCTTCTTTTAGTTTGTGTTAAAATGGGCTTTCAGAAGTTTGAAGGTCAGTCTTTGGCACTTTGACCAACTTGTTCTTCCTTTCTCCCATGACCTTTATTCCCCCAAACACTAAGGGCATGTTTCCTAAATCGCGCAGGCTGTAGCACATCCCCGTCCTCTTTTCCTAGCCCTTGCTCATTTTCAGGTCTGAAATATCAGTTTCTCAGGAACCCCCCCCCGACCCTCTCAGCTTAGGCACGGGGTTCTAGTTACATGTGCCCTTAGCCCCTGGGCACCATCATTGCTATTTACTACAGATTTAGGTCTCACGAAGGCAAAATTCAATATGCCCTTGCTCACCACTGTATTCCCATTCTATGCATACAGAAAGTGCTTAATAAATATTTAATGAAAAATTATGTACCTGTTGAATATATAATTGGTGACTTGGTGGTGATGGGGGAGACAACATCATCTTAGCAGTGCATTCCCCCAGTCAGACACGGAGACAGGGAGAGGAGGAAAACCAATGATAGAGGCATTTATGGACAGATGACTGCAGTGGGGAACTGGGGCTTAGTCCCATGGAGGGCCCTCGGCAGGACTGTGTAGAGCACGCCGCAACAAGCACCACTGAGGTGAGGAAGCGGGGTATCTATCCCATAACGCTTACTCCTCATTGTTGGAAATACTGTCCTCCCCAGCATCTAGCTCACCCGGCCAGTGTGCCGATGCCTGGACATTCAGAGAAAGCCTTTGGACAAACAGAGTGCAGACACCTGAGGTCGGGCGCGGCTGGCATGTGTAGGCATGTTCACCAGTCACAGCGTTGCTGGGGTCGGCAGAGGAGATGCAGGCAAGTCACCAAGAGTATCTTCTCCAGTCAGTACTCCTGAGGTTTTTCTTCTAAATTTCATTTTCATAAAAAAAAAGTATTACAAGCCGGGCGTGGTGGCGCACGCTTGTAATCCCAGTACTTTGGGAGGTGGAGACCGGAAGATCCGGGTTCGCGGCCAGCTTCAGCTCTCTCTCTCTCTCTCTCTCTCTCTCTCCTTAGTGAGGCCCTCCACAACTTCGTGAGACCCAGTTTCAAAATAAAGCATAAAAAATAGGGCCGGGGGCGTGGCGCGGAGGTAGAACGCCCCTGCGTTCAATCCCTGGTACAGCAAAAAAAAAAAAAAAAGTATTACCATCTCCATCTATCTGATGATCTTGGTCTATGTCTATATAGTGTTTCATAATGCCAATATATGGCTTTGATAATGTTCCATTTTTAATATACTAAACATTTGACCTATGCAGCATCTTCTCCATGGATCAGTTGCCAATGCAAGGGAATTTTGGCAAAAAGCTTGCATTAACTCCCCTGAAAATCCATTTCTACGTTATAGTTTCTTAAGTGCTCATGATCAAATGAGTTTGGGAAATTCTGTTCTAAAGTCAAGTCCTGTTGGAAATGTTTTAATGGCTTCCCACTGTCCACTGAATCAAGAACATCTTACCAAGTCATTCAAGATGCCTCACAAATTAGCTCCAACACTTTCTACTTTTCCTCCAATCAAACTGAAATCATTTTCCTCCCTCTTCACACGGCTTCCCACTGGCGCCCACAGTCCTCCCTGGGCTTCCTTCTACCCTGACCTCTCTTCCTACTTAGTTCCAACTCCTGACTACTAAATCATACGTAGCTTAAGTCATGTGACCTTTCATCTCTCATCTCATTTGCAAAGTGATGTCTCTATCTGCCCAGCCTTTATTTACTTTTTTGCTTATTTATTTATTTTGTGGTGCTAGGGATTGAACCCAAGAGCATTCTAACTCCAAGCTACACCCCTAGACCTATTTTTTTTTTAATCTTGAACAGGGTCTCACTAAATTGCTGAGATCCTCACTAAGTGGCTGAGGCTGACTTTGAACCTGTGATCCTCCTGTCTCGGCCTCCCAAGTCCTGGGATTACAGGCGTGCACCACCACGCCTGGCTCTGCCCTGTCTTTAAAACCCTTTGTCTCTGTTATGGCTTAGATTTGCAATGTCCCGCAAAGTCTCACGTGGTCAGAGTTGGGGGAGTGATTGGATCACAAGGGCTCTGATTAACGCGCCGGTGGCTGAATGGACTACTGGGAGTTGGGTGAAGTAGGTCACTGGAGGGTACCCTACTTTGCCATACACCCAGACACACCCCACATCCTGGCTGCCATAGAAAGCTGAGCAGCCCTCCTCTGCCATGCCCTTCTGCCAGCCATGATGCTCCACCTCACCTCAGGCCCACGGCACTGGAGCCAGCCCACCATGGACTGACCTCTGAAACCATGAGCCAAAATAAACCTTTCCTCCTCTAAGTGGTTCTTGTCAGGTGTGTTGGTCACAGCGATGCCATGCTGGCTAACACGGTCTCCATGTGAGCTCCTTGTGATGACTATTTTCCAGCGCTGCTTGCAGTGAAAATGTGTCCCTCTTCCTTTGAGACTGTTGGCTTTCAGGTTCCCTCAAGGGCAGGCACTCGGACTTTTTCATTTTCTGCATTCTGTATGACCTTTAGTCCAGTGCCTGGCATGTAATACTCAAACATTAAAGGTCTGAGTCAAGCCGGATGTGGTGGAGCACGCTCGTAATCCCAGTACTTGGGAGGCTGAGACAGGAGGATCCAGGTTTGCGGCCAGCCTCAGCTACTTAGTGAGGCCCTTTGCAACTTAGTGAGACCCTGTTTCAAAATCAAGAACAAAAAATAGGGCTGGGGGTGTAGCTCAGAGGCAGAATGTGGTACCTAGTATTGAAAAAAAAAAGGTTTGAGTCAAATTTATTTTTAATTTACATACAGTAAAATTCACTTTCCGCAAGTGTACAGTTGTGTGAATTTTGACGATGTGTGGTCATATCACCATCACCACAGTGGAATGGCTGCTCAGGTTTCCATGGCAACCAGGAAGCGGGGTGGGGGGTACCCCCCATTCTCTCTCGCTGCCCATTTTGTTGTCAAACGCTCCCCTCTCACTTTGTGCTCCTGATAGCCCCTGATCTAGTCTCCACGTCTAGTTTTTCCTTTTCCAGAATGTTACAGAAATGGAATTTTACAGCATGTAATCTTCGAATCCGGCCTTTTTGCCCTGTGTAATACATTTGCAATTCATCCGTCCTTCTGTTGTGTGCAGCGGTAGCTTGCTGTTTTGTGCGGTGGGTCGTGTTCCGCGGGCTGGCGTGCTGCAGCTTGTTCATCACGCACTCATTCAAGCACGTTCAGTCTTCATTGACCTCGGGTTAGCATCTAGGAGCAGGTTAGCTGGGCCGCGAGGTTAGCGGCTGCACGTTTTTACACATCCACCAGCGGGACTGGAGGATCACAGCTGCTCTGCATCCTCATCAGCACTCAGTGTCAACACTTAAAGTGTTAAAATTCATGTCGTAAGTACTGGTATCTCGTGTCGTTATGATTTTCACTGTCCTAGTGATAAGCGATAGTGAACATCTCTTCATGAGTTTATTTGCCATCTGTATTTTTTTCCACGAAGTTCAAATCTTTTAGCCACTCATTGAATTGGGATGTTTATTTGATTTTCTTTTCAATTTTTTTTTTGTAGTACTAGGGATTGAACCCGGGGGCATTCTACCTCTGAGCTATACTCCCGGTCCTATTTTATTCTTTACTTTGAAACAGAGTCTCACTAAGTTGCAGAGGGCTTCACTAAATTGCCTAGGCTGGCCATGAACCTGAGATCCTCCTGTCTCAGCCCCCCAAGTACTGTGATTACAAGCGTGCGCCACCACACCTGGCTTCTTTTAAAATTTTATGGTCTATTTATAATTTTTAGGTCCCGTGCCTTTGTGTCATATCTAAGAACTTTGCCTAACACAAGCTCATGAGGATTTTTCCCCTACGTTTTCTTCTCAAAGTTTTATAATTTTGCATCAGTAGTTTTACATTCTGATGCATTTTAGATTAGTATTTGTACAAGGTGTGAGGTATATTGAGTTGAATTCAATGTAGGAGATATCTTTCCTTTATTTTGGAAGACCCTTATATCAGCCATAACACCAAAGAGAATCCCCTTTGAGGCTGGACAAATTTGAACTGAAGAAAAGCTTAATTTTAATCAGACAGGGTGATGCAATGAATATTAATAAAGAAGAAACAGACAAGATATTGAAATACCTAGTCTTTGCTTTAACAAGTAAGTATGGGTTGGCAAAGTCAACACACAATATGTTTATCTGCGTGTGTAAATCTACTCATACATACGTAGTATATGTGTATGCATGTGTGTGTGTGTGTGTGTGTGTGTGTGTGTGTGTGTGTATAGAGAGAGAGAAAGAGAGATTGTTAAATATTTCTGAAATATTGCCTCTCCTTAGAGCTCTAAGCCACAATTTTGCTTATTTAGAAATTCCTGTTATCCTTTCCCCAGAGGCAGGAGATTTCGGTTAGTGGGTTTAGAATTTGTCACAAACTGTCACATTATTCAGTTTATAAAATGTCCTTGACTAGAGTGGACCAAAGATGGATTTTCCATTACGTCACTTAGAGAAATAGTAGGTCTTCCCATAAACACACTTAGATGACATTTTATCCCCACTTTTTAAAAATATGTATTTCAAACTTCTCCTTTTTAATGGCATCTTTGCTGACACCCAGCGTACCCCTTTTGAAGTTGCTGGCGGCATCAGGAAGTCTGAGTGCATTTTCCTCGCCCAGAATCATCCAGAAGGGCTGCGTGTCTTCCCTGCCAGTCCCCTGCATCCGCGGCCTGAGGCAGCTCCACCAAGGACACTTTCACACAGAGCTGGGAGCAGTGTTTAAATGACTTGTTCCCTACTCTTGGTTCTCTAGTGTTTAAGGGTTCACGTGATAAAAGTCACTGTCAGACTGGAGCCTAAAATACTATCCTCGAATCCCAAACTGCAGTTGTCTCAATCAGCCTTTACGGAAGGCACAGAACACTTCTTGTGGGAGATTGAGTCGCTCCTTCCAGTCCTGCACTCTGCTGTAAAGGACTACATATCTGCCCTCTTCACCTTGCAGCTTCGCCTTGTCCCTGCACACGACAAGGGGACAGTTTATTTCTCCCAAGCTCCACTTTATTGACAATGGACTTGGCCAATGGAGTCTGTGGAAGTGACATGAACAGGGGCTTTATGTATGCTTGTATGGTTGGGCGTGTCCCTTTGTGCTCCTGTAATTACCACGAGAAGACTATAGCCCGGCCAGCTTCTATTCCCTCAGAATGGGCCCAGAATGAAACACGTGGAGCAAATCCATACCTAATCTACAGCCTGGAACTAAACT
The DNA here is from genome assembly GCA_004027185.1 of Glis glis. NCBI lineage: Eukaryota > Metazoa > Chordata > Mammalia > Rodentia > Gliridae > Glis > Glis glis. The sequence goes on along the minus strand of PVJS01007191.1, from coordinate 35,523 downwards.
GACCAACTTGGATCCTGAAGCAGAGTGGCCATGGCCAAGGACCAACAAGTAAGAAAAACACATTGCTTGTTGCTTATAAGCTACTGAGTTTTGTTACCCAGTATTATTACAGCAGTAGCTGACTAATACATTTACTCATCTCCAGTCATGTTTCCCATGGATAGTAAAGCCAATGTGAAACCCAGTGCAAATTCTTATTTGCTAGGATGAACAAACAATTGAAGATTCATAGTTATAAAATGGACAGGTAACCATTTGCTTATGGATTTTTCTCCAGCCTGGTTCATTCTTCAAGAATCTGCTCTGAGCGGGTTGTATGAGTACAGTTTTAGTAGAATCAATCTCTGCAGAATTATAGGATGTAAAGGCTACCATTCCATAGTTATCCTCACAAGGGCTAGCAACTGTAGCCTCTAGCAGGTTGTTGTATTATGGTTTATACATGGAGTGATGGCATAGGTTCCAAAGGGTAGGAGTCAAATTTCTTGGCGGTAGGAAAAGCTATTAAAATTCAGTCTTTCCCCAGTAATATTAACCCTGATCATTAGTAGGCGCTGAAGTGTCCATCGCAATGCTGAGTATCAGCATAGAATAGCAGTCTTTCCCCTGCTCACCTTTATCCTCAGATGAACACACTTTTGGCATTCCTTGCTCCAGGAGTATAGGTACATTTAGCAGCTACGTTATTAGTGTTGGCCAGAGTTCACAAGTCTACTTTCTTCCATCCAGATGTTCAGCTAGGTAGATTTGTCATCTTATTACAGTGAGTTATGCCAAGCCTAAGGAAATAGGTTGATAGTCCCTTTACAAGATATATCTCAGAATTGAATGGCATCATCTTCATCGCAGGGAGTTTCTAGGCCACCTGGAGTCCCTTTATATCATGGCCAAATAGTTTTCCTATGTTTAATGTACCATGTGAAGTCTCAAAATTTTAAATATAATTACCAACTACAAAAAAGTCTTATAAAATCTGTGTGGACTCAGTTCATTATCTGAATGCTAATCTCTTTTTCACCACCTTGACTTTTTCTACTTCTCATCCCATGATTCCCTTTCTTCTCCAATAAGATTATTTCTCCTCTAATGACCCAAACACAGACAGACTGGGCAAGCCTGCATTGTAATCGCAAGAGATAACATTTCGCCTTCGTGAGCAAATTTGAAAGGGAGACATTAGAGTTGCTTTTTAATGTATATATTTTTGTGGTACTGGGGATTGAACCCAGGGGTATTCTACTTCTGAGCTACACCCCCAGCCCTATTTTATATTTATTTGGAAACAGGTTCTCACTAAGTTACGGAGGGCCTTGCTAAGTTGCTGAGGCTGGCCACGAACCTGTGATCCTCCCGTCTCAGCCTCCCAAGTACTGGGATTACAGGCGTGCGCTGTAATCCTGTTGCGTAGTATTTGGTGATCTGTTATGTAGAGCGAGTACATTCTTCCTGTACTGTCGCGGAAAGAACCCAGCTAGACAAATAACGGCAAGTCATATGAAGGAAATATGGGCTTAACTGAAACATTTTCAAACCATTGGGGATGTTTAGTGATGAAGCAGAGAGCAGTAAACTTCTTGTCAATGGATGAGCTCAAGCTTCTCAGAATAATAGAGAGGAAATTCCCGTGTCCCTAAGTACCTTCCGACCCTAAGATACAACGGTTTGTTCTATTTGATTCTTTACAGTTTATCAACACGAGCATGTGCGCTGTGTGGCTGAGACAACGTGGCCCACCGAGCAAGTTCCAGAACATCTTTACGATCCTGTGGCGAAATGGAAAAGACAAGCGGAAGCTGTAGCCTTGAATCCAGTCTGTCCTTCGAAATAGTCCTGGCTTCTGTGGAATCTAAATGAAAAGACAACACATACTTTAGAAAGCACTCCATTTCTTCGCACTCTGTTGGTTAGTTTTCATTATAGCTGCAGGTATCTGGGAACATAAATACACATGTATCTTTATGATGAGATGTGCATTTGTTACCTCCCATAGCAGTTACAAAAGTAGCTTGTTACTCTCTTTTCTATTTTCTAACCATGACAACTTTTGGGTTCAGTCTCTTTTAACCTAGTTATATTACTACATAGACAGTACTATGTGTAACACTTTTTATATAGCTTATTAAATCAAGAGTAAAATTCAAAAGGTATAAAAATGGCATATTGTGAAAATTATCCCTTCTTCCCTTCTTAAATAAAAGCTCAAATTAAAAAAAAAAAGGTTTGAAGACTTCAGCTTGACCATGGGATGACTTATTTTGAGATTTGCGATTATTTTCTTCTGCCTAGAGACGTTTAGAAAGTCCTTCGCTGTGATCTCTTAGAGGTGCTGTATCTCAGTGTGTGATAGAAAATGTCTTTCTTGAAGAACATTTTTCCTGGTAAAGAGTTTTCAGTTAGCACTTACAGTCATCCCTCCATATTTAGGGCGCATTAGTTTCAGAACTTCCCTGCATATATGAAATCTGTGGATGCTCAAGTCCTTTATATAAAATTACATTTAACCTACTTACAACCTTCCACATACTTTAAGTCATCTCAAGGTAAACTATAACACCGAATACAACATAAATGCTATGTAAATAGTTGTATTGTTTAGAAAATAATGATAAGATTATTATGTCATTTGCAGGAAAATAGATGGAAGTAGAGCATGTTATGCTAAGTAAGATCAGCCAGTCTCAGAAAGTCAAGGGTCATATATGGAAGCTAGAGAGAAAATAGGAAACAAAAGGAACTTTAGATAAATGAAGAGAGAGAGATCAGTAGAATAATGGAAGGAGGTTGGGGAAGGAGAAAAAGGAGGGTTTATGAAGGAAATGGTTCAACTAACCCTAGGTCCATATATGAAGGTATCACTACCAATTGCATTAATATGTTCAGGGAGGGGGGTGGGATCAGAAGGAAACACAAGTTCTTTGTGGGGAGAGAGAGAGAAAGAGAGAGAGAGAGAGAATAAAGCAGAAATTCTTATATCTTAGTCGAGAAATACAGAGAGTCTTTTCTACCACACTCTGTTGGTTGAAGTAATCACAAACCTCTACTCAGGCTCCAGGGAGGGACTGTCACACTATAGTAAAAATTATATGAAATGGGATGTAAATTGAAATATACAATATGCCGCAGAAGGAATATATAAATGTCCATTTCTGTGTTGCGCTGAAGCCAAGAGAAGAGTAGTGATTCAGGTACTAATGTGAATAAAATTCATTTTTAAATTAAACATATAGTTGAATATATATATATATAATATATATATAATATAGTTAACAAAGATAAATATATGTATATATATCTTCACCCAGAGTGATAGCAAAACCTCCAGCTATATTAATTTGCATAAATGCAAATAACATTAAAATAATCTTTATAAATATGCCTTGAATCGTTCATAAGCTGTATCTAATATTTGATAATGGGATTCTTAAGGAAAAAATCTGATTTTACATATCATGACCGTCTTTACACCAAGAAAAAATTGGGTGTGCAGAGCCTTCCCTCAGGCAGGCAGAGTCTGGGAGCGAGGGCTCCTCTGGGGCGGCGGTTTGGTTCTTCAGTGTAAATTATGACAGATATTTTGGGGAAAATAAAATGGGTCTTCAGTGTCTCTGAAAAATAATGATAATGAAAGATGAATTTTATGAGAAGCAACTATGATCTTTCAACACAGGTGGTCGGTGACACAAATTGTTCACTCATGTTTATAAGGTGAAACTGATGGCCCTGACCAGCAGCTTATGACACGCCGCGCCCTTTTGATATGTCCTACAAAATATCGGAACCCATGAAGAATGTTCTGTGTTCACTGCCTCGCCTGAGGGTCACGTGTCTAGGTGGCGTGTAGACAGTGGTGGGAATGGTTAGAGACGCCGGCTGTGACCCTCCACTGTGTTTCAGGAGAGAACTCCACTTTTAGGTCATCCCTAGCCTGCGACGCATCAGTGAGGTCCAATAAAACCCTATGCAAGAAGGAAGTCAATGTGTATGAAAAGAAAGCCCATTTCTCAATGTGTACAAAAGTACAAGTTACCAGGAAGATTTTTCTTAAGGAAAATGGTCATAATTATAGGACTCAGAGCTATCAAAGCCAGACATGGGCGTGAGAAATTCACAACCCTGCCCAGGAGAAATAGTTGAACCAACTGCTTTCTGGAGGCTCAGAAGATGGTGGGAGAGAGAGCCATGTCTCTAGCCAGCCTGAGTCCTCCTGGATATGTGAATTCCTTCACCTCAGACCAGGTTTTTTTTTATATCCTGGTGGTGATAACTTTAAAAACAACAACAAGATAAAGACAAGTCTTTTGTAAGATACGGCAGTTATAACTATGTAAGGATTTCGTTGAATTCTTTTGTAAGATACGGCAGTTATAACTATGTAAGGATTTCATTGTTGCTTATCCTGCTTATGCTGCCATGGACAAGGATATACAGAGATTGCCTGGCTAATTTTTGAAGTCTCTCATGATGGTGGGGATTCATTTAAAATTTTTTAAGCAGTCAAGAAATACTGCAAGCACAATTTAAGAGAGCTTGCATAAATCAGAAGTAATCCAGATTTACATGTGGATTTTTGAAAGTCACAGAGGGTGACTGTAAAACTCTTTCTCTTGAACTGATTTTAAAATAATTTGCAAATACAATCTTGCGCTAAAGAATTTGCATTTAGGAACAACCCATTTCAAATGTGAAAGGGCATAGAAATTTCCAAAGGCTGTTTAGAAAGTTTGCTGTTGATAGTGCTTTCAGTTGCCTGAGACAGCTCTGCAAGCGTGTCTTTGGAGTGTATCTGGCTTGATGCAGTAGCACCCTCCCTCCTCCCCGCCATCCTGGAGCTCCTGGCTGACTTTCTACCTGAGGGCACTAAAAGCTTGCCATTCTTTGGGGAGTAAATGCAAAACATGATATTTTACTTAAAGTTGAGCAGAGTCACACAGACAATACATCAAACTCGTGTCGTCTGTTCCTTCTCTTGTCCGACAGTGGAGACCATGGCCCACTCCAGCCCTCCCTCACCTGGCCACACTGGGTCAGTCAGAGCCCGACTGCAGTTGTTTTAGAAGTAGTCTCTGTGACGTGTTGTGGAATGCCATCCACTGCCATCAGAGCACATCGTCTCTCTGTGTCCTCGCGACTAACCGCCTCTGCCTTCCATCTTCTTCAGTGGCTTCTCAAGGTCCCATGATCCACTTGTCTCTTCAGGAGTTAGCTCCTTTCCTCTGGCCAGAGTCAGAGAGCTGCCTCTCCCCCTGCTTCATGATTCCACTCGTGTGTAGGTAGGACCCCACCCAAGCTCCCGAATCTGCATTCTCCTGCCGCAGTACTGCCGATAGATGGAAGGGCCAAGGGGCCTGCCCTGTTTCTCTATTGTCTGCAGCATGCCTCTCTTCACAAGGAATTGCACAACATATTAATGGCCTCTGGAAATAATACTTACCATGCCTCTTGCAAAACCAGGATAGAATTTACTTGAAATAAAATGACCAATGCAAGTTTAAAAAGGAAACCCACAAGAACTCACTTTTTGTGAAGCAAAACAGAAGCCCTTTTGGCCTGAACAACTTCCCCAAATTTACTTGCAGTTCAGGGCTTATTTGTAGATACAGGCCAACAGATCTTTCTAGATTTTTCCTTAACTGAGTAGGTCAATGACTTTTCTAGTTCCTTTCCCATCATTCTTTGCCCATGTCAGAATCTATATGCTGAAACAGTACAGGATCTATAGGACCAGATTATAAAGTTCCTGAAGTCAGATGCTGAGCCTTAATTTTGCTTGCTGTCCTAGGAATGTTTCTATATACTCTTTTTGGTGCAATGTAATTATACATCAGCAAGATTGAAAGTGATACGAGCGTACGTGCACACATCACTTGGCGTATTGTCTTGCATGTGGTAGATGCTCAGATATTCATTTGCCTATAGTTCAGCTCTCATGTGACGTAAGATAAATGCTTGATGATACAGACTGGATTAAATTGCCTCTACCTGATGTCTCTGAGATTCTAAAGCCAGATTTCTAAGATCTCGAGCTACAGGAAACACAGAACCGTCAGTTCCCATCACCACACAAATAGTGATACCCTGTCTAGGGGAGCGGACCTTCACAGGCTATTTCTAATTAGCTGAAAATGCCATTTCATTCCCCACACTACACACTCTCCCTGAATGATTGCAGACACCTTTGCAACTTCAGTTCCCCCTTAAAAGTGGGTCCTTCTCAGATCTCTTTCCAACTCCTATCCCTTTCATGACCTCTGGGCCACCCAGTCTGACTGTACTGGAAATAGCCATACGGAGCGTTCAACAGCCAGCTCACAACAAATACGTCCAAACTTAAATTCCAAATCTACTCTTCCTCTATTCCAAATGCTATTTATAACAATGTTATACTCCATACTGGACCCTCGCCAGAAACTTTGACATTATTCTTGACATCTCCTTCAACCTAATCCTCCTGAACGAATCGGTGGCCATATCCCATCTTGTTGGTCTTCTTAGTTCTTTTAGTTTCTTCAGAGTTTTTGAGGTTTAATTTACATTTCATAAAATTTGCCCACATTAAATATATTCTTTCATGTGCCTTAATAATTAAATCTTGTTGTGCAACCATCGTCCAGTTTCAAAATACTCCCATTAAACCAAAATTTCCTTTGTGTCTCTTTATACCCCCATCTGTGCCTCAAGCAACCACTTCATCTGTGTCTAGAGTTTTATCTTTTCTGGAGATTTCTATGTTGCTCTTTGTTGTTCGTAGCAGCCATGGAGGCACTACAGAGTCTAGGCTTTGGGCCCTCATAGCAACCCGTGGGGCGGGTACTATCCATTATTACATTTTTCAGGTGAAAAACTATTGCTTGAGGCAACAGTCTCACAGTCATTTTAAATATGGATAGAAATGCAACTCAGTTCAACAAACACGTTTCTCCAAACTTTGGCTTTGGTTTCAGCAACGTGATTTTGGATCCTCGCCCTCTACCTCAATGCAGAGCACATGTGACCTCTAAACACACCGTCAAAGTGTTGTCAGAGTGAACTTTGGAACAGGATGCTAAGTAACACCACCAAAGCAAGAGTCATTGGTAATATTTTTAGACTTTGATGTGTCCACATTTCAAAAGAATGCATAAACTACTGGGTATTGATTTTATTTTTTAAAAAAATTAGAACATTTCTGAAAGTAGTTGACAAAATAGTGCCTAATTTAGAATTGTTCTTTCCATCCTGGTTTGCAAGAGATTTGGCATGGGGTAAGGTTGTGTAATAGAGATTGCAAATCGAAATTTACTTCTTACAGATTTTTTTTCAAGCTTCGCAAGAAAATTAGTATCCAAAAATGGATTGGAACATCCATGAAAGCGTCACTTGGGGCGGAGGGCAGGATGATGCAAAGATGGGGACAGGCAGTTCATAACCTTTTTGATATTTTTCAAGTGTGATGGCGAACTCCTCCAAGTTAATAAAACACAGAAATAGAGACATAACAAAAATGTTTTGGCACCAAGAATGATAACACTGGGATATTCTAAAAATTTGCTAGATAAGCAACTCGTGTTCAAAGGTGAAATAAGTCATACAAATCATATGATTGATCTATTTAAACACGAGTCTCTGCTGCAGGGGAAAATGACTTCTGGAGGGTTAGGGTTATGGAATTCTGGACGTGGTTGCCAAGACATCCCTTGAAGAAAACTTGAATCTCTGAGATAAAAAGCAGGATGTAGTGACACCCGCAAGAGTAGACTGCCAATTCCCAGCTGTGTGCATAGCCACAGTGGACCTCTTTATCCTTTGTACGCAAAGGAGAGGTTATGCCTGGGGTGACAGAAAGGACCACCTTTCTCTCACAAAATGCAACAAGTGGATCTTACTAAAACGTTCTTCCAGATGTGCCGGTGGATGGGGGCTAGCAGCACATTAAGTGTGGCCACAGGCAAGGCTTCTCCTCCCACCTCATGTGATTTGGCAGTGTGTTTAAAGAGTCCTGCCCAAATTAAGAGATTTAAAGCATAGCTACAACTATAGCCTGCGAGAGAGAGAGAGAGAGAGAGAGAGAGAGAGAGAGAGCTTTTTAGCCATAACCTTTGACCTGTGTCTTAGTCATCTATCTCTGCATAACAAATTTCTCAAAACGTGGTGATTTAAAACAACAACATTTTATTATTTTTCCAATTTTGGACAGCCCAGTACTTTTCTCCTCCATGCGGGGTCAGGTGGGGACTCTGAGCTGTGTTTGGGTGGTGGCTGGGATGGGCTGGGCTGGGCTGGAAGGTCTAGGAAGGCTATGGTCACATGTCAGTTGACTCCGTGCTCCTCTGTGTTGTGTCTACATGTGATTGGCTTGGGCTTTGTTATAACATGGTGGTCTCAAGGTGGTCCAGCTTCTTACATGGCAACTAGTTTTGAAGAGGGAGAAAGCAGAAGCCCCCAGCTCTTACAAGTGCCCGACTGTCATGTTCTCTTGGTTGATGCAAGGCAGAGGCCAGCCCAGATCACAGGGAGGAGAAACAGAACCCTGCACTTGATGAGGTAGCAGGACACACAAGAAGGGTAGGGATTCATGGTGGTCCTCTTTAGAGACGTGACCACAGCCTGAGCAGGCGGGCTGGCAGGAGTGGCTTTGAGGAAGAGTGAGATCGAGTTAAGCAGGGAGAGCCCCTTCTGGGGCAAAGGCAGTGTGTAAAGTTTGTTAAAGCTGAGACAGGTTGACAGTGAACTTCAGAGACAGTGTGACAGGAAATCGATCCAGAGGCCAGGGGAAATGGAATGGAGAAAATCACACCAGCACAAATCAGACTTCCCATGACACCAGGGATGTTTGAAAGTTAAATATCTAGGTAAAAACAAGTACTTCTTGCTTTATCTTTGTGTCACTGATGACTGTGTAAAATTGTGGCTTAGGGAGCAGGGAGATGTGTGGCCCATTAATGATGGGGCCCGAAAAAGCATAGTCAGTTGCCTGGTTCTGTCCTGGTGGCAAAAGGCTTCCCACCGCTGCTTTGGAACCCAGGGTTCTCATCCAGGGAGAGAAGCGACTTCCCAGGGCATTCTTGCAAAGACTTTTGGTGCTGTTGGGGGTGCTACTGGCATTCAGTGGAGAGGAGCCAGGGATGCTAAACATCCAAACCTACCACACACTTGGGGAGAATTCTTCCCGCCCGAGTGCCAGTGGCATTCCAGTTGAGAAACCCTGAGGGACACCAGAGGGGCCATGTAAGGCATTTGGGTGGAAAACACAGAATCCTGAGGATACAAAGACTGCCCTCTGATACGAGAGGCTGTTGTCTTCTGGTAGGACCAGAGGCAGGCACGATGCTGAGCCACAGGAAATAGGACGCCTATAGAAAATTTACTTTTCAGATCACATTTGAAAGAGGGCATCATGGGAAACATGCATTTTCTCACTTGGTAATGTAGTCCTGAACTGCCAACCCAGAGACCTAGAGGGATCGTGACATCATGCAAAAGTAAGACCACCCCTGGGTGACGGGCAGGAGGATTGGAACTGGAAGCGCACTGCACCGTGAGCTCTTGGAAACGTCCCTCTAGGGACTGGCTGACCTGCCTCTGTGTGAACCGTGACATCCTGTTTCTGCTGTTTATTTTGTTTATTTTTTTATTTTTTGGTACTGGGGGGTTGAATCCAGGAGAGGTCTACCTATGAGCTACACCCTCAACCCTATTTTATTTTTTATTTTGAAACAAGGTCTCACTAAGTTGCTGAGGCTGGCCTTGAATCTATGATCCTCTTGTCTCTGCCTCCCAAGTACTGGGATTATAGGCCTGTGCCAACGCACCTGGCTTCTATTGTTGTTTAAAATCTATCATCATCATCATCATCATCATCATTTTGTGGTACTGGGGATTGAACCCAAAGGCATTCTACCTCCGAGTTACACCCAGCCCTATTTTTTATTCTTTATTTTTGAAACAGGGTCTCACTAAGTTGCAGAGGGCCTCACTAAGTAGCTGAGGCTTGCCGTGAAACTTCGATCCTCCTGTCTCAGCCTCACAAGTACTGGGATTACAATTGTGCACCACCACACCTGGCTTACAATTAATTATGTTCAGTTTTGTTGTGAAGAGATGTTCCTGATAATTATGCTTGGAGTCATATTTTATTCTTCCCTAATCAAAGTGATTTTCCCCCTGCATGCAAATCAGCCAGTTACACATTGTCTGTGAACTCCTGTCCTTGGTGAGAGTTGAACCTAACTGATACCTAAATTTTCATGGGGCTGAGTCAGTTGGTTTTCTTCTAGGATGAAATTCACCTCATATTGCAGAAATATACCCTAACTTCTCCCCAGAAGTGTTCTACTTAAGAAGTGACCTTGGGCCAAGCGTGGTGGCGCACGCTTGTAATCCCAATACTTTGGGAGGCATGGACTGGAGGATCCGGGTTCGCGGCCAGCCTCAGCTCTCGCTCTCGCTCTCCCTGTCTCTCTCTCTGTCTCTCTCCTTAGGGAGGCCCTCCGCACCTTCGTGAGACCCGGTTTCAAAATAAAGCATAAAAAATAGGGCCGGGGGCATAGCGCGGAGGTAGAACGCCCCTACGTTCAATCCCCGGTACTGCAAAAAAAAAAAAAAAAGAAGTGACCTTGGGTTTGGGACTTCTGATCAGACTGGTGATAAAGCTGCCGGTCTTGACCTCGATCTCTTCCTCCTGCCCTTCTTCCCCATTCTTCATTTCATGTGAAGCAGTTCACGTGCTGCTTGGTCTTGTCCGTCCCGAGGCCTGGAAATGGCCTAGGAGTTTGCTGCTGTGTGTGGTCGGCAGATGGGAATCATAACATAGTAGCAGCCACGTGGAGAGAGTATGTCTCACGCGCTCTTAAGCTCAGAAGGTTTTGCATTTTGAAAGCTTTTGAACTATTTCAGGTTTGTCCATGGATCATACAGAGTTGAGCGCAGACAGCCTTGATGGAGCTGGGCGTGCTGTCGCCTGGCTTCACCGCTGTGCACTTTTGAAAGCCGTGCACCCGTCTCTTGGTTGAGTCCACATTGACCACGAAGAAACTCTCTGAAAGCGGGGGTGGTCCCCACCGATGTGCTGTGGGTGCCCGCTATCCACAGAGCGAGTTACCTGTGGCAAATCCGAAATTCCCCTTTTAGCTTTTCCTCTGCCTAGCACGCCTCTCACCCGGCCCTCTGCAGTTGGCCGATGTGTGCTCTGGGAATGCTAACTCGTTTTACTGTGTTCTCTTTGATGGTTCGGAAGGCATCTGAGACCACGCGGAGCCTCAGGGTCACGATTATGAACAACAATTATTGTACTGGAGAGTTACAGATGTGCTGGTTACTAGAGATTCATGGTTAATAGAACGTTCAACAACAAAGGCTCTATTGTAGAACTGAGATGGGGGGAGGCTCCCCAACAGCAGAACACATAATCTCAGAAGGTCAAGGGTCTGGAGGGAAACACATGAAGTTAAGTTTTTCCTTTATATAAAAAAAATTTTTTTTGTTCTCCAAAATTAAATGGTCAGAGCTTTAAAAAGTTTTCCTGTGGGAAGTGTTGTGCTTCAAAGAAGAAAGAGGTCAAGTATAGATGCAGCAAGCCGGGGACTCCCATGTGTGACTCTTTTCTACAGCCTGGTTAAGCCTTTGGTGAAATCCGATGACCGCGTGTCTCTAGGGCCTCATTCGGAGGCTTTTCATTTCATTGCACGAGCTCGGGTTCCATGGACCTCCTCCTGCACATGGAGCGTCAGACCCAACCTCTCTGCAGCAAATACAAATGCAGTCCAAGCAATACCGAGCCCCTTCCCACGGAGCGCGTTAGCGTGCCACCGAGTCTTAACGCTATCGTGGAGTTCAGGCTCTGGTAAGCAGATAGTTAAGTTGGGTCATGCTAAGAAGCCACCAAAACCTAAGAAAATTGAGTGGGGTGTTGCTCATTATTCTAGAGTAGGTGAGGTTCTTTCAAAATATTTTTAATTGACACATAGTCATTGTTCATATTTATGGGGTATAGGATGGCATTTCAATACATGTATAGAATGTGATCAGGATGATTGGCTTATATATAATATCAGACATATGCCGTTTCTTCGTGTTGAGAGCATTCAAAAAATCCTCTCTATAGCGTGTGTGTGTGTGTGTGTGTGTGTGTGTGTGTAGGGAGGGGGTACTGGAGATTCAACCCAGGGGCATTCTACCTCTGAACTACACCCCCAGCCCTCTTTATTTTTATTTATTTATTTTTTTTTTGAGGTACCGGGGATTGAACCCAGGGGCATTCTACTTCTGAGCTAAACCCCCGGCCCTATTTTTTATCCTTTATTTTGAAACTGGGTCTCATGAAGTTGCGAAGGGCCTCCCTAAGTAGCTGAGGCTGGCCTCGAACCCGGATCCTCCGGTCTCCGCCTCCCAAGTACTGGGATTATAAGTGTGCGCCACCACGCCCGGCTCTTTATTTTTATTTTGAAACAAGGTCTCACTAAGTTGTTGAGAGTCTTGCTAACTTGCTGAGGCTGTCTTCAAACCTGTGATCCTCCTGTCTTAGCCTCCCAAGTACTGGGTTTATAGGCATTGTGCCACCAGGCCCAGTTCTGATAGGAGAAATTTGAACACCAATTGAAGATTTTATGTATAGGTTCTGTGACCTAAGAGAAAAATGTTGCTGCCCTTATCTCCAAGATCTCTGAGGTCCTTCTGTAAGCAGACAAGAATACAAAACAGAATGACATGACAGTCAATGCCTCCAAGTGTCCCTGAGAGCTCAGCCACTTAGAGACGGCAGCGAGGCAGACCACGTGCGTGGGCCACTGAAGCATCGTGGTCCTCAGCAGCCTGCTTGTCCCCATATGCTGAGGACTATGCAGGATGCCCAGCCTGCCAGCCATCCTATACACACAATTCCAGGGGTGGTCCAGCGGAGATGGGAAGCAGGCTCACTCTTCCCTGCAGACACCAAATGCAACACTTCCTCATGACACCCTGTCCTGCTGTCCTTGCTCCCTTTGGTTCACAAGCACAAGGACAAATTCATTGCCTCAACCTTTGAGAGGCTCCCTGTATAGACTGTTTTTAAAACCTGCTGTTGGTCCAAGAGCGAGAAGAGGTGGATCACAAGCGAAGCAATAAGGGAAGCACTAGAGACATAATGAAAAGATGAAGGATTGACTTTGCTCTTTGAAGTGAAATTCTCCCTCATTTACATTCCCCAGGGGGAATTTGAGTGCTGGGCATTTTCCCTGGGATCTGGACCTTGCTTTCATTACAAGAAGTCAGGACGCGGGTGCCGTAAACTCTGTAGCTTGAACCAGAGCACAGACTAGACACATCCCAGGAGCTCTGGAAAGAGCCACAGCTTTGCCGCCCTGGGGGGTGACAGCCAGGCCTCACACAATGGCTGGTGATTCGAATTGAGCAGACAGTGGAGTCTGTTTCTCACTCTGAGAGTCTGCCCTTCACTCCCAGTTAGATCTGAATGCATTTTCAACTGTAATAGAAAGCAGAATTAAGTGCTTTGGAGCTGTAGGATGTGCTCAGAAAAGCAGAAGCACCCAGAAAACCCAATCCAAGTTTCAAACACTGGAGTTCCTACTCTGTGTGGTTTGCTTTCATATAGTTTCTCTAGGAGGCAAAATAATCATAGAACAAGCACACTATAATTTCTAGTTTTTGTTTTGTATTTTCTTTTTGTGGTACTGGGGATTCAGCCCAGGGGCATTCTTCCTCTGAGCTATGCCCTCAGCCCTTTTAATTTAATTTTTTATTTGTAACAGGTCTTGCTAGGTTGCTAAGAGTCTCACTAAGTTCCTGAGGTTGGCCTCAAACCTGTGATTCTTCTGTCTCAGCCTCCCAAGTACTCGGATTACAGGTGTGCGCCACTACACCCAGCTACTATGATTCCTATTAGCCTTGGTTTATATATGAGAAAACCAAGACTTGGTGTGGTTATTTCCACATGGACAAGGAAACCCAGTTAACAAGTGTTAAAGCTGGGACACAGTATTATTTCTATCTGGTTTCAAAGCCCAGGCAGCTTCAATCATTTCACCATGTGGCCACACCAACTACCCCCACTCCACCCCACCGAATTCAGGGCTACTTAACTTTCTTTCTGGGTCTGCATTGATAAAGCTGGAAGAAAGCTCTTGCCCCATGCATTCTATTGCCATCTAATGAAACTACATTTAAACTGCCTCAGATAAATACTCTTTCTATGACTTTCTTCTAATGTATCTCATTGCTGAGAAGTTCTCTCTCTCTCTCTCTCTCTCTCTCTCTCTCTCTCTTTCTCTCTCTCTCTGGTACTGGAAATTGAACCCAGGGGCATTATACCTCTGAGCTACATCTCCAGCCCTATTTTTATTTTATTTTTTATGAACAGGGTCTCACTAAGTTGCTAAGGGTCTCTCTAAGTTGCGGAGGCTGGCCTCCAACCTGCAATCCTCCTGTGTTTGTCTCCCGAGTACTGGGATTACAGGTGCATGCCACTACGCCCAGCTGCTGAGAAGTTCTTTCTTATGTCTTCCCAACTATTTCTTGCTGTCAGTAAAGCCCTCTCTCTTGCGATGCCCTTCTGTGGAGGGACAGCAGCTTCACATACAGACACGTTGCAGACCAATGGATTGGGAAGGTGTCATCATTTCTCCCAGCAGGGAGGGTGCTCCCCACCATCTTAGGCAACCAAGCAGCTGGAGAAAACTTGGCTGTGTCCGTTGGAGCTCAGTGTCATTTTTAATCTTTCCTGGCTTCACCCAGTAAGAGTCAACTTGAAATAAATCTTCAGCATTCTTAACAATCCTCCCTGTACCTCTACTCCCCCACTCTCAAGTCCCCACAATCCTTGAATTAAAAGATAGGTAAAGAAACAGAAAATGGGGAGGAGGGCAAGTGGATTGGATGTAAAAATAGAAATATCAATCACTGTGCCGAAATTCTTTCCTGAAAAGTGCTCTAGGCGAGATCCGTCTGATAGGAATACGGAAGCCAGGGGCCCTCGAGAGGTACCTCTCCTGCCTGGCACCTCGGGGGCCACTGGACACACCCGGCTGGGTTTTTGGGCAGCCAGGTGGAGCCACACCTGTGGTTGGAAGATCAAAGCAAAAGTCTCCCTCAGCCTGGCACAGCTCCTGTGGGAGAGAGCTGAGCTGAGGGAGGCTGCCCACCGTGGACCGGTCAGAGTGAAGGCTGTGCAGCGTGGTCAGTGGTGGGTGACAGGATTCTACTGTGGGGATGAGACGGCTCCATAAAGGAGCCATGACACTAGAGGGTGGGCTCCAGACTTGGCTCCGAGGAAGCCGCAGAAGGTACCAGACACTGGAGATGTGGGCTGATGACCCTGCCATCTTGGGTTTGATGCCTTGCACGCATTGGGAGAGGGGCAGAAGCCCTCATGCCTCGTCTCCTCCTGCCCCTGAGACCTCCCTGAGCTGTCACACCCTTCCCAGGGCTCCAGCCTTCACCAGAAGCAAGATGCTCCCTGCCTCAGTTTCCATGTCCAGTCCAGCCTGCTCTCGGGCGCAACAGACTCCTACTTTCCTCCAGTGATCTCCCATCTCTGTCACTGATCGACAGACAGTCAATGCTCCTGAGCTGGAGGCTGGACTTCCTCTGAGTCCTCTGACGTGCAGATCCACCCTTGTCTGCATCCGCCTCTCGTAGCTCAGGTCTCCCTCCTCTCGCAGCGGGAGGATGAGCAGCAGCTCCGCACCAGCTTCCCCACTGCAGCCTCCGCCGCCACAGAATCCACCCTCCGCCACCCCTGCAGCCGCCTTGGTGTCTGAGGACACAGGTAAGACTTGTCATTCGTACTTGGACACCAGCTTGCCTGTCTAACCTCACAGCCTCTCAGCCCTGCTCACACCCTGCAGCCCAGGATGGAATCTCCCAGCTGGGCCTAGAACCCTGGCTTCTTAGGTAAGGTTTTTGGGTCCTAGGAGTGAAAGGCTACTGTGAGGTTCAATCCCCAGTGTCAACAAAACAAAACAAAACAAAACAAACTGTCTCAGAGTTAACTAGGAAGTAGCAGAGCATGGATTTGAATCCCTGCTGCAGAACTGCAGAACACACATTCTGCACTATGAGGTCACCTTCATCCTGTTACCCCGGAGCATGCTCGCCCTTCCTGAAGAGCCCCTCTACACGCCAACCTGGGATTTGTTTTTCAACATTAACCCTTCTTTATTTTAGAACCCTGAAAGGTCATACTTGGAAGGGCTTTCGGTTCTGGTCCAACTTCTCCACTGCTCAGAGAAGTGACATGTTCCGGATCACGCAGGAGACAGGACAAGCCCCAACCTAGAACTTCAATCTTGCTTTTATTTTATGTTTCTGGACATAATTTCACAGTCATTACCCCCCCCCCCATTGCCTCCATTCTGATTTAGGACTCCAGAAACATTTACAGTATTTCAGAAAGAAAACAATGTGTATATGTTAACATATATAACTTTTAATAATAATTGATGTCTGGATACACATATGCTCATTCATAGAAATGAAGATTCTCCAGATTCTCTATAGTAAGGTTTTGATTCTGTTTTTTTGTACTGGGAATTGAATCTAGGGCCTCACACTCGTTAGGCAAGCACTCTACCACTGAGCTGCACCCCCAGCCTTTTTTATTTTATTTTCAGGCAGGGTCTCTCTAAGTTGCCCAGGCTGGCCTCAACTCGACATCCTCCTGCCTCAGCCTCTGTGTAGCTGGGGTCGCAGGCATGCGCCACCGCACATAGTGAGTTCTTTCTCTCTCATCCAACTTTCCTTTGCTTTCTGTTGGCTTCCAGCCACAGCCTCCTTCCCAGTTCTAGTTGATCTTATCTAGGTTAGAAACATGGAAGCAACGGCAGTGTCTCAACGAGCTAAGTACCTTAATATGCCCGTGTTCATCTGGTACTAATGCACAGTGAATGCAAACAAGGACTAACAAAGGCAGAAGGATAAACACGTTCCAGCCAGACCTGTTTCCAGAGAAATCACTTAAAGACGGTTCAAACACACAAGGATAATGACTTCCCTATGGCTCCATCATGTGCTTGCTAGCTCTATAACTTTGGCCTTACATGCAGAATCCCATAAAAAGTTAGGGGAGGGATAAAAAGAAACGAGCGGCGCTCGGCGGAAGGAAGCCGTTCATGTGGCAGCTGGATATTCCTCCTCAAAAATGACCCAGGGGGATTCCACCGCGTGGGATTCCCTGCGTCTGCTACCATCTACAGAAGCACCTTGTGCAGAGCGATGCACAGGAGGAGGGGAGCCCTGACTGCGGCTCCTATGGAGTGAGCTCTTAGCTGCACACGAGGTAGGTTTGTCTGTGTTTGTCTGCTTTTTTGCAGAGAGAAACATCAACACAATGGGGGGATGGCCTTGGTGACACCACTGATTTCTGACTCTGGCCCCATCTACTCTCTGTCCCTCAGAACCACTGGAAACCAAGACGGGCCTTAGCCATCTGGAAGGAGATGTTCATCTCTAATCCTGACGGCTGCCTTCAGATATCCCCACAGCTCTCACGGGAGCCCATATTCTGGCAGGGGAGAGTCAGGGGACCTCCTCTGAGTCCTCTACTGGGACCTCATCATGGTTCTCCGGCTCTACGGGTCCATCAAAATAAGGAGTTGTTTTCAGGATTTCAAGGAAGCTTAAACCCAAACAAAACAAAAGCCTGCCTCTTCTATAATAAGACTGCACATGTTGGCTAAAGAATAGGGTTCTTTGCTTATGGCTAGAATTATACCAGTTCCAAATGTCATGATGCTATTAAATCCTGCTCCCAAGTGCTAATTGGCTATTTATGGCAACATCCGACTCGCAGGGACTTTTTTTAAAGGCCAGCAGACCTGGCTAGGGGAGCCATGGTGTTTTCCTCTTCTCCCCCAGGGTGTATCTACCAAACCCTCATTGCTCCCTAGGTCTCTGAGAGCTACAGTCCATCTTCAGCTGAATCAGGAGCTCCTGAGCGCTGTTGCTCTCCACCCTGCACAGAAGAGGGGCCAGAGAGAGCACGCCCCTGGCTCCTTACTTGTCTTATCCAGACTAAGGACGCCCTGGCTAAGCCTAAGGCCACCCCTGGTCTCCTTACTTGACTTGTCCGAAGGTCTCATCAGCAAGGGAAGTGGGGAGGGAGATCTGGACAGGGCTTTATCCACCAAGAGCCCCAGAGTGCACCCCAGTTACAGACTGAGGCTCCTTGCTGAAGAGGCTGGAGTGGAGGGACAAGTCGTGGGTTGATCAGGCTGACACATGGACACAGACGGCAGCGAAGCCATTACAGAGTGACAAAGGGGAACTCAGGGAGCCTACCATCTCACCCTGCAGGGTTCCCAAAGGATGAAGAAGAAAGGGGAATAAAATGTCAATTCTGTATCAGTCAAGTTCAGGAGCGTTCTGGGCTCTGGGTTCTCACCTTGACGCATGTCAAGAGCAGACCTGCAACAAAAACTTATGTACGAGTCATTTATTATACAATTACTCTGAGGGACCCATAAAGGAGAGAGGGCTGGACAGGAAGGGGAGGAAGACAAGCAACGAGCCATTTCAGCCTGATTGTTCAGGGGTCCTCTGTCGGGAAGTCCAGCACAACTCCCGGCAAATGAGCTGGGCTTGTATGGTGCACACCACCATCATGGGTTAGGACCCTTTGAGATGGGGAGAGGGTCATTAGCAAACCTCTCTCAGTGGGGTGGGTCAGTGAGGAAGTACAGGTGTGGCCAATGGAAATCCCAACCAAAAAAGGAGGTGTACCGAGACATGGTAGAAAGGGGTTCCTGGGGATATGGACATTGTCAGCCCTGCCCCTGCACCCAGGCACAGAATCTTCACTCTGACCTGCCTTTTCTGGCCCGCCCAATCCTTGGACTTTGGTTTAGAGCTAACCAGTGTGATTCTGACATCCTGTCCTTCACCCCCTCAGTCAGGGGCCGGGGGCTGGGGGTCTGTCCTAGGAGTCCCTGCACTGAGACAGACGGCAGGACACAGATGTGCAGCCCGCTCACATTCATGTCACCCTGCGTGTGGGTCCACACCCTTAGTGAATCCTGCTACAGGGACCAGAAGGGATACTGGGAGTGTACATGGCTGACACTAGGGGTCATGTAGACCATGTAGACCACAGGGGGTCTACATGGTGGGCACTGCTCATGCTGAACAGTCCCGTCCTGATTACCTGTCGGCTGGGGTCATTCATACCACAGCTCCTTTCCGCTGTCCTGGTCGCAGGGGCCTATCATAGCATATCAGTGGTGTGTGTGTGTGTGTGTGTGTGTGTGTGTGTGTGTTGTTGTTGAGTGAAGAAATCCACTTTTATTAGAGGGCAAACTCCAGTACCGTCCATGCCAAGGTTGTTCCCACTGGTGAGAATAGATAATGGCACTTATTCTCATCAGCGTACGAGTAGCCCGTGTTTGGTGTCATGCTCTGTGCGTCACAAGCATGCTGTGGTCATCGTTTCTACCGTGCCCATTTGGCAGAGGCGATGTCAAGGCAGAGAGAGGTTAGGTAACTTGATTATAACCACACAGCTACGGAGCTATAGCAAGTGGACTCAAACCCAGGCATGTGCTGTGAAAAACAACTTAAAGGAAGGAGATGTATTTTGGCTCGTGGCCTCAGAGGTCAGTTCATGGTCAGCACACTCCATTGCTGTGGGCTTGAGGTAGGGCCATCATGGTGGAAAGGAGAGGTGGTGAGAAGCTGCTCAGTTCATGGCGGCTGGGAAGGGGGGAGAGAGAGAGAGAGAGAGAGAGAGAGAGAGAGAGAGAGGAGACAAGATATACTTTTCCAGGACAAACCTCAGGTACCTACTTCCGCCAACTATGCCCTACCCCCTGAAGTTTCCACCCTCTCCCACTAATGCCATTAAATTATTAATCCATCAGTGGGTTAATCTGCTGAGGAGCTTGGAGCCGTCATGACCCAGTCCCTTCCCCAAAGCCCACCTCTGAACACTGCTGTGCTGTGAGCCTGCGGGACAGGCCAGACCCACGCCAAAGGGCCGCCCTCCTGAGCTTCCCTTCTGCGTGCGTTGCCGCTAATGTTGGCTGCTGCGAACAAGACTGAGGGAAGGCTGAGTTGGTTTGTGTTTTTGTTTCGTTTTGGTACTGAGAATTGAAGCCAGGGTGGTGAGGGTCTCGCTAAATTGCTGAGGCTGACCTCAAACCTGCGTTCCTCCAGTCTCAGCCTCTCAAATACTGGGATTTACAAGTGTGTGCAATACACTCAGCTGGCTGAAAAGTTTGATAAAACAATAGCAGCAGAATTCTTCCTGCTCGAAATTCACTACTTCAGGAGCAGAGGGGGAAGCTGCCCGAGAGACACTTAGGGATCAGAATAAAGTGAACAGAGCTCTGACCCTCCGACCTGCTGTGATCTGGCCTTGCTACAACACCGACAGTAGTTGCTGACCCAGCCTTAATGGAGACGCAGTTCACTGAACGACTGATAAAAACCCTCATGTATAGAAATATGCACCAACGTAGCTTCAACCCATATACTCATTTATCTCCCCCAAGTTTTTCTAACATGTATCTATTTTTCCTTAACTTCAAAGAAAAGTTGGGAAAAAATGAGGGGAATAAAAAAGAACTGGGAACCCTGCGAAGTGTGATTTTGTATATTCTCTTCCACACGCGTTTGGGGGGCACTCTCAGACAAGAATGGCAAAATCCCTCACACGGTCGTGTGTGAGGTTACGGCTCTCCTAACACGTGACCTTCTGCGTCTAGCAAAAGGGAACAGTTAGCGGTGGCTAAAGATGGTACTCTGGAGGAAAAGGGAAGACCCCTTTACGAAGTTCAGGGTCTATTTTTTAAAGGGATGACCACAGAAAGATAATCTGGCTTGTTCTGGAAGGCTTATTTTTAATCTTTTAGAAATGACTGCTTTCTACGCAAAAGGGAGACTTGGGGGGAAACAGGGAGAAATCGTTTTCTGTGGGTGATTGATAGAGTGAGCCATTTCTGGGGATTAAGGCTGTCTACCTTGGTTTGAGTTATTTGATTATCGAAGGACTTGACTGAACGCAAGGCAGCTCGTTTGCGGCTTTCTGGTTGGCCGCTGTGTCCTCGTGTCCCCTCTGGAGGAGCTCTGGGGTGGCCCCTCGTGGAGCCGAGCCTGCAAGAACACTTAGTTCCTCTTCTTCCTGACGGCTCTCCTTGGGGTCTGTCACAATGGCTGCCTTTGAGCCCAGAAATCCCCAGCCACGCCGCCTCTGTCTACTGTCTCTGAGGGAAACGCCGGAATCCCTCGGAACAGAGCGGAACTGGAAGGAGAGACGTCATTGTCCCAGAGCTGACTGTAAATTGTGCTGTTTAGTCTGTAAAGCAATTAGGTCTGGGGAGTGTAACGTGATCCTTTTTGGCCTCGCTGGCCCCTGTAGCTCTGCTGGGTCTCAGCTGGGCACTGGTGCAGAGATTTTCAGGCCAGAATCCTGCACTCTCTAACCCAAATAGATGCTCCCAAATAGGTCAGCTTTCTGGTAATCGATTGAATGGCTGTGTGTACAAAGGGCCTTGGCTGAGTCTTCCAGGACCCGAATTCAAATTCCAGCTTTGCTTCCTCCTTGCTGTTTAAATGGAAGCAGGGCCAGTCTCTCTGGCTCCCCTCTGGGAGCCTCAGTGGCACTGAGCTGACCTCATCGTCTCTGCGACACAGGCTTCCCCACACTGTGCGGGGCTGGCAGGCTGTGGCGGGTGCCCCCTGGATCTGCCGAGGGACCTGTACCTTCTAAGGGTATGCGTCGTTACTCTCCTCTGCTCTTCAGAATGCTGGCTGGCCTGAGACTTTTCCGAGTATGTCTGTCCCTTACCGTGTCTATAGAGTCCGGGCTGGGCCCTGTTCCATCTTGTCTAAAGTAGGTCTTCCCTGCTAGTGTTGAGCATCGCAGCATCCTGATGGTCTCCTGCACACCACTAAGCCACGGTTTCATTTGTCTACTCCTCGTCTGTCTTCCTGTCTTCCCCACTAGCTTGGGAGCTTCCCGAGAGCATGGCCATCGATGCTTTGCCACTCTGCCTGCAGCAGCAAGGGCCTGGCCCGTAGTGGCTGCTCAGTAACTATTTTATAGGATGAAGGAATGAAAATGACACACGCCCAAGAGGCAGGTTGGGGCAGATACCCTCCTCGGTACTCACCTGATGAAAGTCCAAGGGCAGCTTCATCTTTGCTTACTTCTGAGGGAGTCCTCACACCCTCCACACCTACAGCCTGGACCCTCCCCGCGGGCCTTCTGCTCCTACACGAACAGAAAATAACCTTCTTGGGCTACAACCTCAACCTTGTGAGGTTGTAGCTCAGCGGCGAAGCATTTGTCTAGCATGCATGAGGCCCTGAGTTCAATCCCCAGCACCACAAAAATAAATACGTAAATAAATAAACATAACATTTTCTTTCATTTCTGCTGCTGTTATTTTGGATCTTCTGCTATACACATCCAACACCAGAGAACTTGAACCAGAGAACTTGTGTTCAAGGGCACCGCAAAGGGCTAGACACACTGTTGGAACAGCAAATAGCAAGGCGCCTGTGTGCTCCAGAGAGAGAGGGAGGGAGAGGGGCTCACCGAGCCCTGGGTGTGTTCGGTGCAGGGAAGGGTCCCTTCCCCAGTGGAAGATAGAGCACCGGGAACACTCTTGCTACTCTGCATTGAGCCAAGTCCTCTTTCCTCTGCCTGGACTCCAGTCCACATTTGTTTTAAATTATTCCCTAATTGCTTAAGTGTCTGTGGTGTCTTTGCTCTTAACTTAGGGCCTGGAGGGTAGACAGAGGGAATCTCGCTGTTTCTGCCCCCCTGCCCCCAGGGCGGAGACCCTCACGGGCAGGGCCTCCCCTGCTAGGCTTAGCCGGGGCTGGTGGGATAGAAAGCCAAGGCCCCAGGGTATGAGAAATGGAATGGCCCCTGGGCTTCCCTTCTAAGCCTCCAAATTCCAAGCCCAAACTTGGTGCTGTGTTGGGAAATCTGACTGTTTTGCTTTTGTGGCAATGCTAACATATACCTCATTAGTCTGTTTATCTTCAAATCCACCCACTCTTCAAAAGAAAAAGAAAATAGCCAGGGCTTAAAATAGTTCAGTTGTCTGTGTGGGAGCCATCGCCAGCGCTTTGATAAAGACTGAAAGCTTCATCCTCATCTTTGCTGGACCCGCTTCCGGGGCCGGTGCTGTCTCTGCTGGGATCCTGGGTGGGCTCTGGAGGCTGTGGGCAGGAAGGGACACGCATCTCATGGCCGTTAGGAGACACCACCCAGCTTAGACTGCCCAGAGGGAGAGACCTGGAGATCAGCTCTACTGTTTACACCTGAGACAGCAGAGGCCCAGAGAAGGTGCAGGGCACGCCCATGGTCCCCTGCTGGGAATGGGGGGGCAGTAACCTGAGCACCCCCAGGTCAAACTAGCGGCATGCAGAGTCCAACCTGCCATCCTCAGTCCTCTGCTGTGAGCCTCAGCCCCTGAGCTCTTCCTACCCCTCCTGTGGCTTCCATGTTCCATCCGTCTGTGAGGAAAGCCAGTCACCTGTTGAGTCCTTGCTCTGCGCCTCGGCCCTGCACTTTATATGGGAGCTATTAGGCTCCAAGAGGTTAAATTATAAGTGATTTGCCGAAGCTGGGTAGAGTGGTGCACGCTGGTAACCCCAGGACACGGGAGGCTGGGTCAAGAGGATCGCAGGCTCGAGGTGGGCCTCAGCAACTTACTGAGAACCTATTTCAAAATAAAAAAATAAGAGGTTTGGAGATGTAGCTCAGTAGTAGAGTGATTGACTTAGCATGTGCGAGGCCCTGGGTTCAATCCTCAGCACTGCAAAAAAGAGGCAGGGGGCACCGAGGGTGTAGCCAGGAGGTACAATGCCCTGTATTCAATCCCCAACACCAAAGAAACAAGTGATTTGCCCCAATTCACAGAGCAGGAGACAGGTAGGGCTGAGACTTGGGGCCAGGCACTCCATGCTTGCGGTTGGCTAGTCTTGACTGCTGCAGATCCTTTGGGGCACGTGTGGTACTCCAATGTCTTCTTCTAAAAGTCAGAGAGAAAGTTCCACAACCTATTACAAGCTGGGCTGCCGGTACCCCAGACCTTGCAGTGATAAAGGCTGGGTCGTCCCGATCAGGTAAGGAAACTCAGCCACCTGAAAATACTTACGGGGGCAAAGAAAAGATTGGATGGGTAGTAGAAGGTAGTTTATCGGTACCAGCTAGGATCATATAGCCAATTGCAGCCATGAGGACTATGGTCATGAGTCTTTCTTTCTTGTTTCTGTGACATATTAGCCTATTCCCTTTCCTCCCTGTCTTTCATTTCTTTGCCATCTAAAATAAGACATGATAATGGCAGTGAACTGTGTAGCTTAGTATCTAGGTTACAGTCCGCTGAAAGAACAATAGACATCACCCAACGATGAATTAAAGCAATGCAAAACAAAACAACAACAATAAAAAACGGAACAAATCTTTGTGTCCTTTCTTCAAGAGAAGGGAGAAGGTGACTGGGCCTTCAGTGGTACACGAGAAATTTCATCAGGGGAAGGAAAGCCAGGTCTTGCTGCTGTCTGTATTTGGAGGCTAAGTCTGATTAAAATAAATGCATATGAGCCGCGTGTGGGCGTGGTGGTGCACGCTTGTAATCCCAGTAATTGGGAGGCTGAGATGGGAGGATCCGGGTTCGCGGCCAGCCTCAGCTACTTAGTGAGGCCCTCTGCAACTTAGTGAGACCCTGTTTCAAAATAAAGAATAAAAAATAGGGCTGGGGGTGTAGCTCAGAGGCAGAACACCCCTGGGTTCCATCCCCAGTACCACACAAAAAAATAAAATAAAATAAATGCATTGGGTGCCAAACTGTCATGGACGGCAGTGGCCTTTACGACGCCTTTCAACTGGGCCAGGCTGAAACTGTGTTTCCGACGGCTCTCTTCTCGGGTGGGTTCAGGTTAGGGTTGGCTGTGTGTGTATGAGATTTGAAAGGTGGCAGGGAGGCCACTGTCAGTCCACATTCTGCCGGCGAGGGGCAGAAGCGGGGCTCACGGCTCTCCCCGCTCCCCCTGCTACTCTCCTTTCTCTGAATTGGGGCCAGGTGTGGGTGGGCAGTGTATAGAGGTGTGTAGAGGTGCCAGCTTGTCCTGCAGGCCACTGTGACTCTAGTGACAGACAGTAAAACACAGCCCTGGTTCCAGTTTGCCCTTCCCAGTTCCACTGAACCTCGGTCTCCCCCACTTCACATCCCTACCTCATACCCAGCTTTCAGCTCTGCGGGCTCCGGGCCTGACACCGGATGCAGACATGGCAGCCTTAAACAGATGACAGGACCATCACCCCCGACACCAGGTCTCATCCCTGTCATATACCCCTTATTTTCTATCATTCAGAGTGGCTCGTCTTTCCTGACTGATCCCTGACTAACACACTCAGCCTGATAGAGCCTCTCTCAAAATCCTTTTGTATCCATCATCCACTTCATCCTTGCAGTAATCCCTTGAGGTAGATAATACAAGAGATTTGATATCAGAGAGGTCAAGCGACTTTCCCCAAATCACACAGCTAAATAGCCAAGTTGAAACTCAAAACCAGACCTAACCGATTCTCAGTTCATTATCCTCCATTCCCCAAACACTTTGAGTGCAATGACATGGCTGACTGTGTGTCCTTGCTGCTCTGTTTCTGATCGTCATGTGATCGTCATGTAGTCAGAGGTTAAGAGGTTCTGTTTCCTGGCTGGTGGTCACTCCGTCTGCGGCTGCTCTCTCCCACCTGTGGTGCGTGCAGGGACCTGTCTTTTCTCTGCTACCAGGTAAAAACTCTGGCCTGGTGACTTTTATGTTCATTAGTAATCAATAGAAAGTTCTGCAAACACATTAGGGGGTACGATGTAGTCTTGGTTTAAAACATCTAATCCTGCATGTTAATTAGCACTTCAGAGAAAGACTCCCTTCTTCTCTATCCCTCTCTCCCTAGACCCACCTCCTCCCTGGCTAAAATTGGCTGCAAGCTCACTGCCTACATTTAGGGAAAGGATGTGGTCAACAGCCATCTCTCTTTCTGGCCTGGATCTTCCCCCACCCACCCTTCTCCCCAGAACCAGAGTTGGGAGGAAGGAAGAGAGGCAGGAATTAAAAAAAGAAAACACTGTCTTACATGCCATGTTGACATACCATAAAACTCAGGAGGGTTATGGTCATGCAACTCTATAGTTTTACTGAAAATCACTGGTGTATACATTTGCAGTGGGTGAGCTGTCAGAACATCTCCATTCTCAAACCCATTAGCAGCTAACATTTTCCCCCAACCCAAGGCAACCTCTCTGCTCTGCTGTCTGTCTTTGTGAATTTGCCTTTTCCGGGTATTTCCTATAAATGGCTCATGCAATGTGTAGTACCGTGTGTCTAGATTCTTTCACTTAGCATAATGTTTGGAAGCTCATCCTTGCGGTGGCATGAATCCTAAAGGTGCTCCTTTTTCATTGCCGAGTAGTGTTCTATTGTGTGGATCTACTGTGTCTTGTGATCCCTTCACCGGATGATGGCCATGGGGGTTGTTTCCAGTTTTCAGGTCTTGAGAACAAGACTGTAATGCACATTCACATATGTGCCTTTGTGTAGATACATCTTTTTATTTCTTTGGGGTTTATTCTGAGAAGGAGAATTACTGGGTTGAATGATAAACTTGGGTTTAGATTTTAAAAAATATCTTGTTTTTCAGATTTTAAGAAAATACATTGTTTTTCAAAGGGGCTATAAAATTTTATGTTCCCATGAATGGAGGTTCCAGTTTCTCCATATCCTAACCCACACTTATTATTGTCTGTTTTACTATAGCCATTCTAGTGGGTGTGTGGAGGTACCTCATTATGCTTTTAATTTGCATTTACTTTTGAATCTTGTCATATACTCATTAGCCATATGTGTATCTTCCCCAGAGAAGCATCTATTCAAATATTTTGTCCATTTTTAAATTGGGCGGTCTACTTCTTACTGAGTTGTAAAGATCTTTTCTGGATACTAGTTCTTTATTGAGTACATGATTTGCAAATATCTTCTCCATGTATGACTTGCCTTTCCATTTTCTTTTCATTTGCAGTGTGTCTTTAAAAGTTTTTAATTGACACATTAAAATTATGGGGCACTGTGTGATGTTTTGATACATGTACACATCGTATAATGTTTAAATCAGGGTGAGCATATCTATCTCCTCAAAGATTTATCATTTCCTCATGGTGACAATGTTCAAAATCCTTTCTTCAAGGTGTTATGAAATATACCATGCATTATCATTATCTGTAGTTATCCTACTGCATCATAGAGTATCAGAACTTCTCTTATCTAATGATAACTTAGTACCTGTTGTCCATCCCCCTCCTCCTCTGTGCTCCCCCAGCCCCTGGTAACTACCGCTCTACCCTCAGCAGCTGTGAGATCGACGTTTTTAGATTCTACTTATGAGTGAGAACATGCAGTGATTATCTTTTTGTGCCTAGCTTGTTTCACTTAACATAATGACCTCCAGTTCCATCCATGTTGTCACAAATGACAGAATTGCATCCTTTTCATGGCTGAATAGCATTGCATTTGCATATATACCATACCATAGTGTCTCTTGTAAAAGTTTTAAATTTCTATAAGGTCCAGTTTCCTTCCTTCCTTCCTTCCTTCCTTCCTTCCTTCCTTCCTTCCTTCCTTCTTTCTTTCTTTCATTGTGCTTTTGATGCCATTCCCAAGAACTCTGTACTAAATCCAAAGTTACAAAGATTTTTCTCCTACTTTTATTCTAAGATGTTTTATACTTTCATTCATCTACTGATGATATATTTTAGTTTATATTTTATGTGTATTTTCAACTTTTTCAGCACCATTTGTTTAAAAAAAAACTATAATTTCTCCTCTTGAATTGCCAAAAATCAACTGCATAGGAATGTGAAGTTTTACTTCTAGACTTTCAATTCTGTGCCACTGATCTAATGTTATAGATCATATGTAGATTATCTATGCTCACTTGTGCCAAGTACCACACTGTCTTAGTTATATAGCTTTATAGTAAGTTTTGAAATCATGAGGTGTAAAAAAAAAGGAACAACTTTGTTCTTCATTTTAAAATTTATTTTGCTTATTCTAAGTCTTTTATATTTCTACATATTTTTAAGGTAAGTTTGCTAATTTCTTCCTTGCTGAAAAGCAAAATAAAAAAGAAAAAATCCTCCTGAGGTTCTGATGGGGGTGCATTAAATCCATATATCAGTTTTGGAGAGAAATGTCATTGTCTCTGGTCTAATTTCCAGGTCTCGATCCATCTTGAGCTGACTCTTGTGCAGGGTGAGAGGCAGGGATTTAATTCCATTTTTCTACAAATGGGTAACCAGTTTTGCCAACATCATTTGTTGAAAAGGCTCTTTTCTCCAACATATGTTTTTGGCCCCTTTGTCAAAAACCAAGTGGCTATACATCTGTGGATTTGTTTCTGTACCTTCCATCCTGTTCCATTGGTCTATGTGTCTGTTTTTGTGCCAATACCATGCTGGTTTTAGTACTATAGCTCTGTAGTAGAGTTTGAAGTCAGGGATTGAGACACAACCATTTTTAAAGTATGGGCACTTCCCAGGTGGCCATATGTCTGGCTGGTTCCCAGAGGGCTTCAGCACTCTGCTTCTGTTGATGGTGTCAAGATTTACAGTGGCTTTGAGAGTAAAGTTTGTTGATCAAACTGTGAGTTCTCCGGTGGGTTCTTCAGAGACCATCCCATTGCCCCCAATTACTTTGACTCTACATTCTCTTCCTTTAACTGCTTCCCACACACTTGATTTGCTTTCTCAATGGTCCACTTCACAACAACTCTTGATACTGTGTTTTAATATTCTCCAGGTAGTCCTCTGGGATAAGATCTAAAAGTGGCTTCTGGTTCCTTTTCTCTCTCACGTGCTCATGGGTGGTCCTTGGGAAGCATGTGCTAATCCTTGTTCTACCAAGTTCAAGGAGTGCCAGTCTTCTCAACCAAGCAATTGCCTGCCTTTTTTTTTAATACTGGGGATTGAACCTAGGTGCATTTTATCTTTGAGCTACACCCCCAGGACTTTTTCAATATTTTTTATTTTGAAATAGAGTCTCACTAAGTTGCTGAGGGTCTTGCTAAGTTGCTGGAGCTGGCCTCTGATCTGCAATCCTCCTGCCTCAGCCTCCCAAGTACAGGGATTACAGGTGTGTACCACCATGCCTGGCTGCCACTCCCCACCTTTAATCCACTACTGAATGTAATTTACCATCTGTGTTGTTGTTGTTTGTCTTCTAGGTTTCTAGGCTGGATTCTAGCACTGTCCACAATTTCCAACTTTTGGGAGCACTTAGTGAAGTCCCTCATTGTAAGTAAGGATTAAGGAAAAGAAATTTGGTGCAGGTATCTCAAAGGGATCCTCCTTGGGCCATTCTTTCTCAACTTCTATGCTTACAAGACTTTTTATAAACTCCTTCTAGGAAGGGATTTTTAGAAGTATAAAACTGGCCTCGAATATTTCCTTTTGAAAATCTGCTTCTCTCTCTGAAAGATTATTTTAGAATTCCTTATCTGTTGTATCTTGCTGCTTCATTAAAAATTCCAATTTAGCATCCCATTATGCTTGTATTTATTTTAAGAGACTTTCCCTGGTCCCCTTCAGACTAAACCATGTCTCTTAAAGTCATGGCTGTTCCTAGATGTTATGTGAAAAGTGGGTCTGGTAAGGAAATCACTTTGAGGAGTACTGTGTTAAGCACAGTCGGGCAGGTCTCTCTGGCTGCAGGCCTTTTCAGAACCTTCAATAAGCTAATATGCACCACAAAGTTCGGGGGGGGCACATAGGGTACAAATTTTTATCAAACTTATTTGACCATGACGAGCCTGTCCCTTCCCTCTTTTGCAAACCATTTCAAGGGAATAGAATTCTTTAGGAGATATTTTGAAAATAATCGGCTTGAAAGGTACCAGTGGGGAAGGAAGGTCTCTTCTTCCTCATTCTGAGAATTCCCCTGAGGGAGGCAACTTTATTCTCCTCGCCTCCTCAATTCAGCAACGTGCAAAGTTTTATGTGTTTGCATTTAAACAAAAAAACTAAATGTACTAGAGTGTGATTGTGTGGTCCCTCCAGTGGACTATGAATTCCTTCTGGATAGGAACCCTTTCTACTCATCTTGCTTCTCTGGACTGCATTGCCTGGTGTTTAGCAGGACTGAACAAACAAAAGTATTAGAGGAGCATTTCTTTGTTTTTTCTTCTTCTCCTCCTCCTCCTTCTCCTCCTCCTCCTCTTCCTCCTCCTCCACGTCCTCCTCCTCCTTCTTCTTCTTTGAAAGAAAGTAAGAAAGGTCTCCACATTAGGGTCCCAAACCATACATATGCAACAGTAAAACAGACCCATTGGGTGCTTACGAGCCACCCCTCCCCCAGGGTGTAAAAGTCTTTGCTTATGAATATTTAACAGAAAGGCTGCATGAAGAATGCAAATGTTCTGCACTCTTTCTAAGGGCAAGCAGGGTGCGTCTTCCTTTACATCTCTGTGTGTGATTGTGTACACACAGCTGAAGAGATGAGTTCCTGGGAACTTTCCTTCAAAAGAAATGAGTGGGGTGAAGCTGATTGCCAGTTTATGGAGTGGTAATTAAGAACAGATTCTTAACACCGTCGCTGCGCCATTGTTAAGATATTTTTCCTTCAAAAGACAAAAACCAATGAATGATGAAACGTGTCCTGCTGCTGCTCAAGTCCCTCAGTATTATAAAGTCCCTGTTCAGTGACACACACGTACTTATCTGTCTGAACATTGTAAGCAGTCTCAAATGATTTTTCAATGGAGAAGTGCGTGCGTGTGTGTGTGTATGTGTGTGTGCATGTGTTACCCATGCTCGCCCCAAGTATAGGTCAGTTGAAAAGACTTCTTCCTTTTAAATATTCCAAAACACAGGTTCACCCTGAAGCTGACTGGGGCACTTGGCTCTGAGCGTTATTTTCCAAAGGGTTTTGAGCTACTGCAAATGGGGATAGAATGCAAATTCGTGTGTGATCACGGTGGTGCAAGACTCTGGTTCCAGAAATAACATCAGCCGCTTTGACTACGACAGGCCGTGGCCTTTCCTCGCCTGGGCACCTTGAACTCTGACCGGGACTGCCCCAGGGGTGTCCGAAAGGCATTCTACCCCTTTTCCTGCCCACTCAAGCACTCTGCTCACCGCCTGACATCCCATCCACGTCTGGCCAGGTGGGGTACACTGCGCCCGGGTTTGCCCGGATGGCCTCAGAGGGGGCCGCATACCAGATTAGACACACACGTGGCCGGCTTCCCGGTGGGGTGGAGGTGGAGGGCTGCCGCCAAGATGTCCCAGGATTGTGTGTCTTGTGGTTAAACACTTAGGGTTTTGACGTAGGCGAGGCAGCAAGGCTGACCCTCAAAGCCACTGCACACAACCTGAAAAGGCCTCTCAAAAATGCAGTCCCTTTGCCTCGGAAGGAGGCGGCCTTTAAGGGGGCAATTTTCCAATCGCTGCCTATTTGGTGTGGTTGTGTCTGAGCCAGGGGAGATTTCTTAACTCAGGGCAAAGAGCTCTGGAGAGAACTGGATGCCAGGAGCCCGGGGACTTGAATGTTAATGTTCAGTGCGTTCTTGGTATTAACTGACAGAGGAATGATGTGTGTTGGGGTAGAGGAGGTGGAGATAGGAAAGAGGCAATGAGAGGAAAAGGCATAGAAGAATCGTGGCCATCGGTGAGGTACAAATATTCTGTAATCTCGTCTTTGCTCTAGCTCCGTGGGATTGGTCCTCCTATTAATCTGTAGTTTGCAGAGAAGCATAATGGTGCTCTTAGTTGTAAAAGCCAGAGCTGGGATTAGAACCCAGGCCTTTCCTGGTGCCCTATTCTGAGGTGTTTCTAATACACCTCATGACAACGAGGACCAAAAGTGTCTTCAAGCTGCTGCGACATCTCATCGTGTCTTGCCGGTAGGTACTTTGTAGGAGGAAATTGTGATGGCTCTGGGATTTTCTCTCTTTAGTTGTATCCTTGGAAATTACTGTTAGATAATGGAAGTCCAGGAGGCCTGTCGTAAACAACGGTGATGACATGATTTTATCAGGGAAGGAAGCAGGATCAGTCAACCATCAGATCCACGAGGAAAATACCAGAGGAGTGGTGTGTCTGTGTTGAGCTGGGTCCAGTTTAGAACGTGCTTCTTCTGCCTTCTGGGCCTCAACAGCAATCTTTCTCAGAGTCCAGCGTCTCCCAACAACTTGCTGGGACAGGTTGTTGTGGAACCTAGGGGGCAGCAGGTTGTTTCTGACAGCCCCATTGGTGGGATGAGAGAGAAAAATTCTCAGTGATTTCCCTTCTCCTCAGTTTTAGAAAAACTGATTGAGAGAAGGAGACAGAGACCTCCAATCCATGTGCCTCATTAGGTCTCTACAACAGTCCTTTGGGAATGGAGTGAGCATCCTGTGCTATTGATGAAGAACACTGTACTAGTCAGAGTTCTCCAGAGAGACAAATCCAACAGGATATGGAGAGAGAGAGAGAGAGAGAGAGAGAGAGAGAGAAATATGCATGTGTGCGCACACACACACGCACAGATTTTTAAGGAATTGAAGCATGCAGTTGTGGAAGCTTGGAGACTCCAGAACCTTCAGGGTTGGCCAGCAGGTAGAGACCCAGGAAAGGACATGCAGTTTGAACCCAAAGGCTGTCTGCTGGCTGAATTCACTTTTCTTGTCAGGGGAGGTAAGTCTTTCTTTCATGAAGGCCTTCAATTAATTGGATGATACCTATCCACATCATGGAGACTAATCTGCTTTCCTCAAAGCCCACCAATCTAAATGTTAGTTTTATAAAAAAAAAAAAACCTTCACAGAAACTTCCAGAATAGCGTTTGAGCCGCTATCTGGGCACCATGGGTCAGCCAAGTTTACACATGAAATTAATCATGAACACTAAGCTCACTAAGTTGCCTGCCATGCTGAGGTCACGTAGCAGGGAGAGGTAGGGACGGGGATTTAACCAAGGTCTGAGTCGAACATTTGCGTCTCCTTCACCTTGGTGCACAGCCCGTGTCGGTGAGTCGGGGAAACGCACATTATTCACTGAGAGCCTCATATTGGTTAGGTGACGTGCTCATGAGACTCTCCTTCATTCTTCAGAAAGTCTTTCCTGGGTCCTACACAGTGTAGATGAGGAGCTCTACCCCAGAGAGTGAGCAGGGGGGAACTTCGTGAAGGCTGCTCCTCTCCCCGTAGGCGGAGCCTCGGAAGGACATGGTGGGCCGGGGGAGCCGGTGATGATCGACTGGGAAAGGACCCTCCCAATTCATGGACTCTTCAGGACTTACCCATGTCAAGATCAGCCCCAGAGCACTGAGAGGCACACATTTAATGAACAGCTCTTGCTCCTTACCCCGATGGAACCTGAGTCAAATCACCTGGGCAGGGATGGGGACTCCGACACCCAGATCTGGAATGTTCTGTCGCTCCTCAGCCTCCCTTCCCCTGTTCCCATACTTGTCATGCCCCCACCTGCCACCTCTAAGTCTGTGGACCCACCTGGCCTCTCCTTCAACTCCATCCTTTCTCTCACGTTGCCTGGGATAAAGTGACTCGTTGTTCCTCTAGTTGACAGTTTCGACAGACCCTACATGTGAACTGGAGGGATCGAGGACACTCCACTTCCCACCGGGTCCCCACCTCACTTCTACTTGGTCCCCAGCTACTGATTTCTATCAGTCCCGCTACATTTCCTTACGACTGGGGACAGTTAGATGGGTTTGTGGAGTGATTTACAAGGAGGACAGTTATACCCTTGCTCCTGGTAAATAGAAAAGAGTCCATTATAAATTTAGTAACTTTTCTGCATCCTTTTTAAAATAATAACACTTAATGATAGAGACCATCTATTTCATATGTTAGGAAAGGTACACAATAAATAGTTGGAAAGGAAGGATTAAACTCAAGAGGAAAATGGCGGTAAGGAACATAGACTTGAGACTGGGGACAATGGCTGACTTTCTCTGACAGTCACTGGCCTGTGCTGGGGTTCATGGGAAAGGATGAGCTCATAAGAGGAGGTCTGTGCCACTCAGGAAAGGATGGCTGCCGCCAAAACCTGGGAACCGTGACATCTCGGTGGAAGGAGAGGCACAGGAAGGAGGCAGAGAAAGCGCACGGGGGATGTCAGAGTGATGGGCAGGTGCTCAGGAGCCGGGCGGTGTTTAGAGGAAGGGAGGTCTGAGCATGTTGAAGGGCGTGGGAGTGAGGACTAACAAGACTGCAGCCACGTGACTGAGCAAGAACAACTGCAGGGATTCAGGGCAGGATGTCAGAGGGCAGCTGAAGTGGGGGTTAGGGACTGCAGGGACTGAATTCGTGAGTGGACTGTGGCACTTTCCAGTTGGAGGATTGACTTGCAATCTGTTTCATCCTGGTCGAGATAAATCGAATTCACAATGACATAGGAGGGTGGAGGGTGGAGGATTCTTTAACTTTTTTGTCGTGTGGTGGCACATACCTGTAATCCCAGCACTTGGGGGGACGAGACAGGAGGTTTGAAGACAGCCTCAGCAATGTAGTGAGACTCTCAGCAACCTAGCGAGACCCCGTTTCAAATTAAAAAATAAAATAGGGCTGGGGGTGTAGTTTGGAGGTAGGATGTCCCTGGGGGTTCAATCCCAGTACCAAAAAAAAAAGATTATATTTGGCAGTGAACAACAGAAGACTCAACTATGATAGCTTACAAACACAGGATTTCTTTTTTTCTCACATAATACAAAGTCTGAAGAATGTGCAGCATCACTGAACAGTGAATACTTTTGTTCTCAAGGTTGCAAGATGGCTGCTTCATGTCCAGATATCGAATCCCTACTCTAAAGGAAAAGGAACGGGAGAAGGAGGAATAGGAACTATCAAAGGGCTAAAAGGGCATGCCTCTGTATCTGGACTTTTCTTAAAGAGTTCTTGTAGAAGCAGGCCCCTGTCTTCTGAATCTCCATTTCATTGGCCAGAACTGGGTCCTACAGCTATCCCGAGCTACAAGGGAATCTGGGGTAGTAAAGGCTATAGATTTCCAACCTTCTTTACTCAAAGAAGGCAAGGAGAAGGGGCTCGGCAATGGCTTCTAGAAGCCAAGTCATGATCTCTGCTGTACAGGGCTCACTTTGCCGATGGAGCCTCAAAATGAGGGAGGCGATGAAGGCGGATGGTGGTGGGAAGTGATGCTTAGAACAACCTAAGGGTCACCAAACAGCAGGGGTCTGGGGCCCTGTGGGGCTCAGATCAAATCTGCTTGGCTGTCCCCTATCATGAATCCTAGTTCCCAAACTTGGCTCCTTCTGGCAATCATCCCTCACCAGCTACTGTCACTAGGTGAACACATCGCAAATCCTCGAGTCCCTGCTGCACTGTAACTGTGGTTAAGGACATGTCTACCTACGCTCCATCCAGCTACCGGAAAGTTCTCTGGGGTTGTGCTTTAATGATGATTTTTCGCTTACCTTTGCCTGTTCTAATTAGTGGAGAACAGAATATCTACGCAGTTTTGTTATTGATCTGTATTAGTTATTTGCATATCATGTGTACCATTTTTTTTTTTTTTTTTGTGGTACTGG